>WEIB01000315.1:0-49040 GCA_015476505.1 Urochloa ruziziensis
GGGTGTGTGGGTGAGTGAATGAGCGGGGAGAGATTATTTCATATTCATATGGAAGCAGAATCATGCAAAAGGGATGACTAATCCTATAAAAATTACCCCTACGGTACTTCAAATTTTACAAAGACGGAGTTTTGTTTGTAGAAAATGGACAGATCATACAAAGAAAAGTTAGGTGACCAAAATATTTATACTACAACCTGAGTGGGGGCACCGAAGGGAAATATAAAAGTTGAAAACTAAAACTGTTGCTTCATGTTCTTGGTCGAATATCATTAACAAATTCCATCTATGAATTTGTATACTTCATCACTGGTAAGGGCCAACGGTTATACCCTGAACAAAAAAATGGAATGAGGAAACACATTATAACCGTTTTTTTTTGTTCATGCATGTAAGGCTATATAACATTATACTAGCATGTTATAAACTCTGTACTACCATTCTCAACTTTATAATTGAAATTCTGAATTCCAAATGATCTTGAACTTTGTACTAGAAAATTTTAAACTTTGCACTCTTACATATAATACTTTGCGCTCACCTATTTAATACTTTGTACTCTAGGAACAAAAGAGTTTGTAAAAAAATGATTGTGGTTTCTAAGTCTTGTATGAAAACATTGTATTTGAAATACAAAAAAGTTTTATTTAAGCATTAAAGTCTTTTAGCTTGCACATCAAAAACATATTGCTTAGATGTTGAGAACTTTCGAATTGCATAAGGACAAAACTTTCCTACTGCCTGTTAGATTGTTTGATGTTTTAAACTTTGTACTCATAGATCTAATACTTTACACTCACCTATTTAATTCTTTGTACCGTCAGAACCAAGAGTTCGTGAAAACACTTGTACATTCTCTAACTTTCAAGTCATATATAGGAAACTTTGTACTTGAAATACAAAAAAGTTTTAACTATGCACCAGAATTTTTTTAGCTTGCATGTGAAAAGCTTGTTGTTACTTATATATTGAAAACTTTAAAATTGCATGTCAAAAACTTATTACTTATATATTGAGAACTTTAAAATTGAGTATGTAAATATTCTACATTCAAAACTTTGAAATTACATGTTAGAATCTTTATAACTGAATATTAGAAAATAACTAACTTGTTAGGGCTAAAAAAGTGTCAAGTCATGAATGAAATATTTTGCAATATAATTGCTATACAATTCATCATTGTAAAAACTATGAACTATGTCTAACACTTTGCAATCATGTATGTTGGTAAACTTTGCACTGTAGCAGGCAATACTTTGTATAAAAGAATTTGAAAACTTGTAAGTATCAAGTCTAATACTTTGTAATCATGTATGTTGGTAATCAGTGAGCATATTAGGTCTAGCACAATATATATTGAGCTGTATAAAAATTAAATTATGAAAAGTGAACAAGGATTCACAAGATTGGGTATATTTAAAAATAAAAAAGAAACAAATGCACTCACTGGTTTGAACAGGTGTTGCTTGTCACCATCATGGCTTTGCATAACTTTCATCCACTATCACAGCTACGCACATAGGGGAAAAATCATATTACCAACGTTGCTGATGCAACTTTTTTTTTGTTTTTTTGGAAAAATAATGTTTCGACAAACAAAGGGAACTAAATGATCATATGGACTAACATAAAAAGCGTAAAAACACATGTTGAGGGTTAAAAAAAACTCAACTGGTTTGTGGACCATGTGACACTTCGGAAGGTAGTTGTCATCTGAAATATGTTAATTGACATCGACCGAGGGTATGCATGTTTAAATGTCATCTTGAAGTTGAAATAACTTTTTCAGCATTGCACCAAATTGAATCTAGTTCCAGATTAGGTGTTTCATCTTGAAGTTGAAAATAGATTTTTCAACAATAAATGGTGTTTCACTAGGGCCCTTTAGCTGTTCCATGTAAGTGGGAGAAAAACAGTGAATTAACACATTCATGCCGCGAAAAAATGGACAAGACAATATATTAAAACTGTTCCATGTCAGATCACTTGCTTTCTCAAAACTTGATATATTTTTACTTAATATTTTTTAATCATGTAGTTACAAGTTTCTGGACCATAAACACAAAGTTATGTAGTATCACTAAAAAGGTATTAAAATGACCTGCAATCAGTCCATAAGTTTCCTGATAATAAGGCGAAGTTAAAAGTTTTGAATATTCAGATATAAATATTCTCTAATATGCAGTATTCAAAGTTTTTTGTTCATAACTTTAGAATTTTAGTATTCAAAGTACAATGTTTTCCATCTTTAACTTAAAAGTTAGAGAATGCAAAAACTATTCTCAAAGTATTGGAGCTAATATCACAAACTATTAAGTTTGTGAATAAAAAGTAATAGATTGGAGTGTATAAATTTTGAAATATCCTAGCAAAAAGTTACATAATTTATAGTGCAAAGTTTAAAATAATGAAAGTTTTAGATATCACAGTTAAAAGTTTATAATATGCTAGTAGAAAGTTTCTAGTAAATTATAAAAGTTTGCATCTAAGAGTATAAAATTCCGGTCCTTCAAGACAATGTAACAAAAACATGATTTCAGGTAATTTATAATCACCTTGGAGGATTTTACAAATCATGTGAAAAGTTTATGATAACTATGCTCATAGATACCAACTCAAAAATAGCTAATGATTCTTGAATTCAGTGTATAAAGTTTTTTGACTTGAGAGTACAAAAGTTTGCAAACATGTTGTAGGAAGTTCCTAAGTTTGCACCGGAAGTTTTACATTTGAGAATATAAAGTTTAAACAATCTAGTAGCAACTTTCTAAATTCATAGTGCAAAGCTTGGAGGCTTATTTATCAAAGCAGTACATATTAACCATGGCTAAAAATTTATAAACTAAGCAACTGCAAAGGCTTTATAAGAGTGATGTATAAGAAAATTGATTTGAATTATCACCTCAAGAAGACCAAAATCTCGACCATCGCCACTATTTCCATTCAATGTCAGAAACTCTTGAATCATGTAGTCATCCCATATATTAAGTCATGGAATATCATCACGTAACAAGATATCTTATGTCCTAATGTACTCAAAATATGTAACTTGCATGTACAATTTTTGTCCCAAATGTTAGAAAATTAGGTATGGTAAAAGTTAAGACATGATTCATATGAAGTAAAGGTAAAGAAATGAATGACAACACTCACCGCAAGAACAAACAGGCAGCCACCAAGAGATGAGGTTCTATCCTTGCCAATTGCATTCCCTTTGGCAGCTGATTCTTGGAATTTCTGGATGCTCACAGAAGGAATGCCCCTGCAGAAAATGGAAACGTGTTAGAAAACATTTGCGTACAAGAATGAAAAAGAAAGAATTTGAAATTATATACACAAAACCTTTCCAGAGTTATCATGAGGGCCTTGTCTCTCTAGATTTCAAGTGACAGATAAAAACCTGATGTGTCTGAACTTTTCAAATCGTACAAGAAAAATTTTGTAGTTGGAATATAGAAACTATAAAATATATTATCTAAAATTACGAGAACTTTACACTAGTACATTATAAACTTTGACCTCTTAACTGTATTACTTTATATATGAATTGAATAAACTTTGCACTCCAATGTTAGAAACTTTGTACAAGCATGTATAAACTTTGAATTGTAACAGTAATTTCTGCAGGCATGTATACGGAGACATATGGAACTTTCTAATAGCACATTTCAAGCTTCATATTGTCATACCTACTACTTCCTACTCTTTGGTTAGAAACTTTGATGAAGAGCTTGTGATCCTCGAAATTTTAAGTGGTGGATAGAAAATATTAAATTAAGAATACAAAACTTCTAATTTAGGTACTAAAAACTCTTAACTTAGTACTTTGTAGTATTGCTTTTCAAACTTTCTAGTATCACATAAAAACTTTCAAACACAATACAGATTTAAAAACTCACTAGACACAAGAATAATAAAAACTTTCTAACACAATACAATGTTTTCTGAATCTAGAGTAGAATGTCTAAGATTAATAAAGTTTTGTTGCCGCCGCCGCGGAGGAGCTTGGGGAACGAGCGGCCTCAGCAATGGGCGCTGGCGTCGCCGCGGTCGCAGTATCTCTTGGATAAGAATGGGCCATGTCGTGTGTAGTGTGGACGCAGGACGCTGTGAGAGGTGAGGACCGGGAACCGGACGCGTGGGCCACTGGCGTGAACGCGTGGACGGCAAGGCGAGTGGCGAAAGGGAGCTGTCCGAAGGTTTGAGGCTGATATCGGACGTACGAGTAGAAGCATCAGCGAAGCTACAACGTGCAAAGTCGGCCTTCGCACGTTGAGTAATCAACACGGGAAGCGAAGGACAGCGCCCACCGCCCAGCACACAGAGCACACAACCCGCCGAGCAAGCGGTGAACGCCCAAAAATAGAGACCAAGTCCAGCACACAAAAGTAAGCAAATCATGGCATCATGGCCACGCGGCCTCGCATGCCTCCGCGTCCTGTTCTGGGCCTGCCTAGCCTTGGCCCTGCCCCGCCCTCTCGCGCCACGCCGCTGCCCAGCCGGGCGCGGTGGTGGACGAGAAGCAAGCCTTCTCCAGATCAAGCGCGCATGGGGCGATCCGGCGCAGCTCGCGTCGTGGGGCGCCGGCGACGGGATCTCACTCTGCAACTGGACCTACGTTTCCTGTGACGTGGCAGGCCGGGTCACGTCCCTCGCCCTCCCCAACGTCACGCTCACCGGCGTCGTCCCGCCGGCCATCGGCGGCCTCGCCGGCCTCAAGGTGCTCAATCTCTCCAACACCAGCGTCGGCGGCGGCTTCCCGGCGTTCCTCTACAAGTGCACCGGCATCACGCACATCGACCTCGCACACAACCAGCTTCACGGCGAGCTCCCGGCTGATATCGGCCGCCTTGGGGAGAGCCTGTTGTACCTGGCCTTGGACCACAACAACTTCACCGGCGAGATACCAGCTGCGGTATCGAAGCTCAAGAACCTGAGGTACCTTGCACTCAACGAAAATCAGCTCACTGGCACGATCCCTCCGGAGCTCGGCGAGCTGACTAACCTCGAGACGCTCAAGCTCGAGAATAATCCGTTCGGTGTTGGCATGCTGCCGGAGTCGTTCAGGAACTTGAGGAAGCTGAGATGCATCTGGGTGGCAAATTGCACCCTCGCCGGCGAATTCCCAAACTATTTCACGGAGATGTCGGAGATGGAGTGGCTCGACCTGTCCATGAACGGATTCACCGGAAGCATTCCTTCTGAGATCTGGAACCTCCAAGAGCTGCAGTACTTGTATTTGTATATCAACAAGCTCTCCGGTAACATTGTCGTCAACGGCGCCATCCGAGCAACTAGTTTGACAGAGCTCGACGTGTCGGAGAACCAGCTGAGTGGAACCATCCCAGAAAGCTTTGGAAGCTTGAGCAACCTTAGTTTATTGAATTTGTGCCAGAACAATTTCTCTGGCGAGATACCGTCCAGCATTGCCCAGCTACCATCTTTGATCTTCTTGTGGCTATTTAACAACAATTTCACAGGAGCGCTACCTGCGGAGCTTGGAAAGCAGACGCCGTTGCTGAGGGATATTCAGGTCGATGATAACAACTTTTCCGGGCCAATACCTCCGGGGATCTGCGACCACCAGCAGCTGTGGGTGTTCACCGCCTCGGGCAACCGCTTGAATGGTTCGATCCCAGACAGTCTTGCCACCTGCAGAACTCTTATTTGGCTTCAGCTCCCCGACAACGAGCTCTCCGGCGAGGTGCCGGCCGCGCTGTGGACGGAGACGAAGCTCCTTAACCTGCTTCTGCAGAATAACGGACAGCTTACGGGAACCCTGCCGGAGAAGTTGTACTGGAATCTGACGACGCTATATTTGGATGACAACCGATTCAGTGGTCCCCTTCCTGTGGTTGCCGCTCGGCTCCGGAAGTTCCACATCTCCAACAATTTGATATCCGGCAGTGTACCTGCAGAGCTTGTCACTGGGATGCCGCAGCTGCAGGAGTTGAACCTGGCGGGGAACCTGTTGTCAGGGGTAATTCCTTGAGTGTATAATGTTAATATGCATATTGTATATCGTGTTAATAACATACTAGGAACTAGGAAGCGTGGGAATCCACCATGAGCGTAGAACATGAATGTTGTACTAGTACTTCAGAATTGCATACCTTTTTTCACGATTGTGCATTAGCACATATTTTATCAAGAAGAAAACAGTTTATAGACATATCTTGATATAGCCAAACATGGATTTGCCATTGGCTTTGACATTAAAAGAGCACAAAGAAGTAAAAAAATAGAGAAAAACTGAAAAAGGAGTACAACCAAACTTATAGAACCACAACACACAGACAGCAGAAGAAGCACGAAAGGGGCGCGCCCAACCCTGCCACCGTTACAAGGATGCCTAAGAATTGAACCTGCAAAAAGATATACCATCGCCAAGGATGCCTAGAGAAGTAAACTCGAAGCACAACTGGTGGCCAAGCATCCACGGATCCACCTAACAGCACGACCTTGACGGCAAAGCATCTGCTAAAGTAGAAGAGATCATCCCGTGGCAAAACATCCACCTAAGCAAACGGTGGCAAAGTATCCACATCCCAAACGGATTAAAATGGAACGACTTCTCGAGCGAAGCCGTCCATAAAGAAAAAAACAGCTTACACTGTCGTGGTGAAGCCACAAATCGCGGCTTTGCCGGCTTCATAGACGGCTTTCACCTCGGTGGAAGCAAAGCCGGAATGGAGAAGCCGTTTTGCCAAACGTTTTTTTTCTAACAAGGAAGCCGGAGAAAAAAAAATCACTTCACCGGCAAATCACTTCTCCGTTTGTCCCACATCAGGCAAAAAAGAGGTGAAGAGATACACATGCACTTTATATGTGCACCAACCAAAATATAGAATATTTTCATATCATACTTTTAATGTTTTTGGAAGCACAAATAAATGTTTGCCACTTGTACTGGCAGCTTATCCTGGTTTCCTGAACACCTTAATCAAGCACAAATAATTTGTTCTTTATTTTAATATTGAAGTTTCAACGTTGCCCACTTGCACAATTTTCTACGTCACAAGAATGAACCGCATGGAGAAATAATGTAGACCGCCATCTGTAAAATATTCAGGCAAACTTTTGGAACTAGCGTACCAGTAACCAGAACAAGACGGTTATTAATTTGCCATGCGAGATGCTTCTACAGTTAAAATGACTCTTGCTTCTGGTGGTTATATGTTATACAGTTTTGGTTCGACTAGCTGGCCTGCAACAGAAGGCCTGAAGGAATTTCAGAAAACGTTGCACGGGTGCACCTCAGCTCATCATGGTCGCTTACTCACTTGTAGCGTGAATAGTGTTTAGCTCACAGCGTGCTTGCCGCGCTCTGAAGCCTGATAACAAGGATACTAGTAGGATTGGTTGATGAGTAAACAAACTCACAGCGCCTACAAAATTGTCCTAACGCGCGTTTCAGTGCTAAAATTAAGGCTTGAAACTGCTCTTACCGATAGGAAAAACCATCGGTTGCCCGTTGCTGAGCTAACTGAATCATACTGTATAACTGTACTGCACTAGACGCTCGCAATTTCACATACTTCTCGGATTGCGTAAGAGAAAGTTAACCAGTTGTTCATACCTTACGGTACACCAATGTGCCGCCGTGGCCGTAGGTCTTGACGTACGCAGTACAACGAGGGCTCGACAAGGTTGCCGCTCTCCGCCGAGCGCCGGCGGTGATTCAGTTCCGACTTCCAACATTTGAACGGCCAAATCGAAAAGTAACCAGAGCAGACAGCGAGGCTAGGGGCGCGGCGGCATTGGGGACGGATCGTCGGAGAAGCAACATATCACCGGAGCGCTTGCGGGGTCAGCATGCCGAAAGAAACGTGAGACTCCAACTCAGCCTTCAAATGGGTCTCTGTACCTATTTTAGTCTCTCAAAAGGAAAAAAACACTCTAACTGGGCCTCCAAACGGGCTACCATTTTGTGGAGGCCTCCAAAATTTGAACTAGGGCCCCTAGAAATGAAGGCACTCTATTTCCACCCACCCGTGGGCCCCACCACCTTTTTTCATCTCTTCCTCCTCTATTCGCTCGCATGTGGCGTCGTTCGCCTGCGGTGGTGTGGGCGCGGCCGAGCAGAGGCCATGGCCCATGGCGCAGCAGAGGTGTGCGGCGGCCATGGCGCCGCAGAGCAGGCCAGGGCGCGGCGGGGAGGCCGGCCGGTGGCAGCGGCGCGCAGGAGACAGGCTGGTGGCGCTGGCGGCTGATGCTCCTGCTGCTGCAGGGGCGCTGGTGGGGGGCGGCGGCGCGTGGAGCTCGCCCCCGGGCTCGGGAGGACGAAAAGGCAGCAGCCGCATCGACATCTGCTAGTACTAATCTCTCCTCTAGCCGGCCGGCGGAGCGCTCCTCGTCTTCGTCTCCTTCGACGCCCACCACCAATCTCGCGTCGCATTGCATGGCATCCAACCCACCGCCGGCGACCATGGGGCAGGGCACTCCTGGAGGCATGGACAAGCAGGGAGGAGCTGGCGACCGCAAGCCCGGCGACACCGACAAGAAGGACAAGAAGTTCGAGTCATCGGCCGCCCCTTCCCGCGTCGGTCGCAAGCAGCGCAAGCAGAAGGGCGCCAAGGCCGCCGCGCACTGGCTGGCGTGAGGGGGAGAGATGCACGGCGGCACGAAGAAGAGGTGGCTGGCGCGGGTGCGACCTGGCTGCGTGGGGAAGAGGTGAAGACGCTGACGCGGAGGTGTTCCAGGCGAAGACGCTGACGCGACGGTGTTCCAGGCGACGGCGCGGGGAAGGGGCGGATGGCTCGGCGCGGGCTCGACCGGCGCGGGGCACGACTGCTCGGCGTGCGGCGTGGGGAAGAGCAGTGGTGCGGGAGGGAGAGAGGGAGGAGGTGGGTGCGGCTGACAGGTGGGGTCCACTAGTTATAATGATTTAGGGGCCTTCATTTAGTCGGCTGGCTGGAGCATGGAGAGAATTTCAAGCCCCTAAACTTTTACACGCCCACCAAAAAAGCAAAATAGAGGCCCATATTTGAGGGCTGGGCTGGAGTTGCTCTGAGAGATGGGCCTCTATACCTATTTTAGTCTCCCAAGTGGGAAAAAACAACTCCAGCCGGGCCCCTAAATGGGCTACCATTTTATGGAGGCCTCCCAAGTGGGAAAAACAACTCCAGCCGGCGTTACCGAAGCAAGCGGCGACGATGACGACGGGGCCGGACGCGACGAGTGGGCCGGCGACGGCTCCCCCCACGATCTGGCCCTGCCTGCCGGAGAGGTAGACGGTGAGCCCCGTGGCAGACGACGGCGCCGGCGGCGGGTGGAAGGAGCCGCAGAGCGAGAGGATCTCGAACCGCCCGGCGAAGTTCACGACGGCGCCGGGGCCGTGCCTCGGCTGCCGGATGACGACGTTGGCCACGTTCCCGGCGCCGCTGAGCACGCAGACCCCCACCTGGCGCCTCCGCGCGAACCCGGCGACGCTGTCGACGACGTCGCAGCCGGCGCAGCCGCCCGTCGTCGCCGCCACGGGTCTTCGTTGCGCGGGTCGCCGCTGCGGGTCTTCGTCGCGTGCTCGCTGCCAGAGCCCGCCGCGGGGAGAGGCGTGCCGGCCGACGAGGCGGGCCCTCGCCGCAGTCAACGGCGCGGGGGGCGTCGGGTGCGAGAGGGAGGGAGGGAGGGCTGAGTGCGGGGCCTACTGGTCATATTGATTTAGGGGCCCTCATTTGATCGGGCTGGCTGGAGTCCATAGAAGATTTCAAGCCTCTAAAATTATATGGGCCGGTCCAAATAGCAAAATAAAGGCCTATTCTAGAGATGCTCTGAGAGGCCCATCATGCATCGGTATTCCGTGGGCTGCGTTCTGAATCCCTCGTGCGGGTAGCGGTCTGCAGCCCGGAAGAGAAGTTTCTTCCCCCTCTCGAAGCAAACTATTCAGTCTTCCGGAAGAGTGAAGACTTGCATGATTCGTTTGCTATCTTCAGTTATTTTATCAAGACTATGCGACAAAAGTCATCAATTTGCTGCGGTGGTGTCGATTTGAAATCCTGAATGGAAACCACCCAATAATGTAGATATCAGAATTTGATGACTCCCATTGCAAAGCTTCTAGATGATAGGCAATGTTTTCCGAACCTTTGGACAAAATTCAGAGATTAAGTACAGGCTTATAGTTCAGTGCAAATGGTCCTCATCCTACTACGAGTCGCTCACCTTGTCAGCTCGACAGCTTGTCCTCTATCCTTCTAGACATTTGGACTCCGAAAAGTAGAAAACTAGATACCAGAAACTACAGTAGCTTGAGGCTTTAGGTTGACACAGCACATCCGTACCTCTCTGTCTCCATCCACGATGTCTTCTGTTCCATATCATTTTATACTTTGTTCAAAAAAGACCAGTATAAAAAATATGACGGTCCAAATTAATTGTATATCACTAGAACTTAACCTGTAGTATAAGGTGGTATAGGTCGAGTGGTATAATGGTATTATAAGAAAAATTATGAGTGGCATTAACACTAAACATTTGTTCTCATTCTTTTATTTTTATTTTTCATATTCATTTGATCTGATATGATCTTTTCCTTTTACATACACATGTGTTTACTAATTAGGTTAGAGGATTACGGTAAAAAAATATTAAAACCTAATTAAAATTAACCATCTCTGTACTCTATATTAATAGGGTGGTATGGAGCATCGAAGAAAACGGTAGCCTCGTGCCGTCGTGAGTGTGGGTGGCTGCCCTGTAAACAAAGACAAACAAGTGAGGATGCGGATGCTCTTCTTCTCTGGAAGCAAATTATTCAGTCAATGGGTAGACTTGCAGTGCCACCCGTTCTGTCCATATCTTGCTGTCTCCACCACTTTCCAAAAAATAAAATTAAAAAAAAGAATGATCAGGAATGTGGGATTCGCACTAAAAACGCATTAACTTGAATTGGTTGTGCCGAAATCTTTTGCAAAAAGTATCCAAGCTTGACACTCTGCATTGCCTTTTCTTCTTACAATAGCTTTGCAAACAGAACCTTAAATGGCTCAAGATCGTGATTTGAGTAGTGATCCACTTACTTACATACCGGTGACGATCGATGCTGCATAAGTTCTATCAGAGTCAGAGAGATAGAGACATGGTTCAAAGGCTGCTCTATGCTGAAACTTTTGGACCCTATCCAAATACTCACATGCCAAAGAAGTAGAGGCAGCCTGCCTTGTTCAGGCCGTGTTTAGTTCCACGGTGAAAAGATTTTGAAAGGGAATCTTTTCACATTTGAAGTATTAAACATAGACTAATTAAAAAACTAGTTGCAGATTACGTTTGGAATTCGCGAGACGAACCTAATGAACCTAATTAATCTGTCATTAGCACATGTTTACTGTAGCAATTTAGTGTCTAATCACGTCCTAATTAGACTCATTGGATTCGTCTCACAAATTCCAGTCCATCTATATAATGCGATTTGTTTTTTATCTACATTTAGTACGTCATACATGTGTGTAAACATTCATTTTGGATTTTAGATTTTGGAAATAAACAAGGCCTCTGAGTTCGTGATCGATAGGATAGTATAGACACACAGGAAGGAAGAGTTGGTGGGTGTGTTAAGACAGTGGGCGCTAGTGAGACTTTTTAGTTCCCGTGGAAAGCTAGCGCACCTTTGTGAAGCCGGTCCGCGCACGGCGACAGTTCATTAGCTGGTGCCTTGGTGATGGTCACTCACTTGGTCAGCAAAGGCGAGCCGGGGCTTAGAATTTTCCTTGTTCACCTGACGTCGCCCGGCGACACTTCCTTTCTCCCCCTTCCCTGCACGGCTGCACCGGCTCACTGGACGGATGGTGGGATCGGCACTTGGCCATCATCCCTGTGGGGGAGACGGGAGACCAGTCAATGGGCTAGCGGATTAATCATTCGGTGGCGTTCTAGAAGCGGGAGTTAATTGGCGTGGAAAATTGTTTTGTCGCTGCATCCTCATTCTACAAACTTTGTAGTAGATAAGTTTCATGATAGTGTATACCCTCTAGTAGCCTTTGTTAAATTTTTTTGGGAAATTCTACACAGGAAAAATAATCTCAGTTGGTTAATCATTTGGTAACGTTCTAGAAGCAGCAGTTGATAGGCTTGGAAAACTGTTTTTGTCGCTGCATCGTCGTTCCACACACTTTGTAGATAAGTTTCCATTTATTTAATT
The DNA here is from genome assembly GCA_015476505.1 of Urochloa ruziziensis. NCBI lineage: Eukaryota > Viridiplantae > Streptophyta > Magnoliopsida > Poales > Poaceae > Urochloa > Urochloa ruziziensis. The sequence continues at coordinate 12,137 of WEIB01000315.1, forward strand.
TTCAGGAAAATTCTACACAGAAAAATAATGTTTTTATTTTTCTTCTTCGACAACTCTGCGTACCTCTTACCGTGTTTTTCATTAAAAAAAGAATATAAGGAGATGTTTGACGTGTTGCTTGCCATGTTTAATTTCTTCTATTCTTTTCACCCAACACGTAAAAAATAATCTTATATTTATAAATATTAAATGTAGACAAAAAATAACTTATTACACGGATGTCATGTAAATTGTGAGACGAATCTAATGGACGCAATCTTTTTTCTATCTATTCTTTAAATAACTATACTAAAAACTAAGAAAACTTTTTTGCATGATTCAAATGAAAAATCTGACTACTTAATCCATGAAAAGTAACATTATGCTAATCATGAATTAATTACCCTCTAATTATCCTCATTAGATTCTCGTGGTTTCTGTAATTAATTTTATTATTAATCTTTGCTACTAAATAGTAAGAATCTCTTCGTAAAAGATTCTTGTAAAAAAATCACCGAACTAAACACCCCAATACGAGTACTCCCTCCGTATCGAAATATTTGTCGCCATTGACTTTTTTTGCGAACTTTGACCATTCGTCTTATTCAAAAAATTATTGTAAATATAAAAAAGATAAGTCAAGCTCAAAATTCATTTGATAATAAAGTAGGTCATAAATAAAATAAATGATATTTGTATAATCTTTTGAATAAGACGAATGGTCAAACGTTCTGAAAAAAGTCAATGGCGACAAATATTTCGATACAGAGGTACCAGAAGGGAAGCCCATGATCACAGGTTTCATCAGGTCTAGAAGCTTGGAAATAGAATAGTATTATTTTATTTTATTTTTGTTCTTTGGGACGGCGCATGTAGTCCATGAATAGCAGGAGCATGAGCATATGCTCTCTTCAGATTTCAGAGTACAACTAAAAGCCTAGACCGACCAATGAACTGGCCAGTATACATGCTCGTAGTTCAGCAATTGGAATCGAGGTTTCAGTACTCAAAACGATAGGTAAATCCCAATCTGTCCTTTGATTCCTTGTTTTAAATCCTTGATAAGAATTGTTTGATCTGCCGGGACCGGGACCGCGTCGGAGAACAGCGACCTGGACTAAGAGCACAATTGTCTCGTGTGGACGGCAGGTACCTGGTGGCATAAAATAACTGGAGTAAAGTGATCGATCGTGATGCATTTTTCATGAAGCACGTGTGGTATATATGCATGCAGTACCACTTGTTTTCGCTTTCTGTTTGTCGTCGACTGACCCGTATAGTATTCTCAGTCAAAGTGTCAAACCACCAAATGGGGCCCTCTGCTACAGCCTTATCTTGGACTTTTCCGTTTGACTCGCTTTGGCCGGACTGACCAAGTGGGACTGACGTGTGGACCCCACTTACCAGGAGACAGACGTTGCCGTTGGACTGACGTCAGCTCTCTGCCTCGCCGTGTCCGTGACCTCGAGCTGACGCAGCGCGCTGACCTCTAGTGGTGGGTCCACGATGTCATAGGACGCCCTACAAAATTAACCGGTGGGGCAAGACCGTCCCACAATTTTTTATTTAGAAAAAAAACAGCGTTTTTTCGGCCTAGCAAATTTCTGAACTCGATTTTACTACCTGTGAGGGGATTTTTATAAACCAGCTATAAATTTGCTCCTGAAGAATTCGAACCCAGATATGTTGGGTGATATTAGTACTTTAACCACTAATTCACGCCCTGAAAGTCCGAGACACACCCATCAATTAGCATGAGCACTCCAATCTTTGTTATATGATGTGGCACTACTAGTTGTCTTGTTGAGAACGACTTGATTTGACACGTTATGACTATAAGCACCAACAATTTTAACCAGTGAGCTGGCTGGGACTGGGAGATTGGAATGTTGAATTTGCGACACTCATTGGACTGAGAGGAGGGAGCTACTGATTGATCGTTTGAATTTCAGAGCATCCGTTGTCGCAAGTGATGACCACCACGGCACCACCTAGCTGCAGCGGAATAGTTTGACCACTCTGCTTTCAGCCAACAAGCAATAAGCCGCCACACCCTCTTGTCGTTCAGACTTCAAATCACCAAAAAAAAAAAAAAAAAAAAAAAAAAAAAAAAAAAAAAAAAACAACAACAACAACGAAGCTTATCTAACAGTACGCAATACTAGTTCGCAAAAAAAAAAAAGGTACATAAATACACAATACTTGACGCTAAGCCACGTAGCTACGTTTGGTGCGTAGTTTAGCAGCCACATGGAATAAAATCATTCTAGAACATATCCTTTCAAACAAAGCTAAAATTTGACCCGTCTAAAATCCCGAAGAAAACAACGCGCAACCGACACAATCAAATGACACCAGCGAAGCTGAACTCCGAAGCTTCCAAGCAACCATCACGTCCCCGGATAACCAAAAAGACAGAATAATTAACGGGATAACTCAAAAGGCCTGCCGTCACGGTCCCCGTTCCCACTACATAAACAACGTGCCCGCGCGCGCTCCAGGGGTTCACACCGCATCACACGGGTCCGCGATGGCAGGCCACCACCTCCGCCCCCGCCGAGCAAACTGAACGCGCACGGCACGGCGGCGGCCTGCGAAAATTCGCGCGCAACCAGAGCCCCCAAAACCCCCCGCAAGAAGACCATGGCGCCCGCGCCACTCCGCGCCCTGCCCCTGGCGCGCGCCTGCCTCGCCTTGGCGGCGTGCCTCCTCCTCCTCCTCCCACGCCACGCCGCGGCGCAGCAGGACGAGGCGGCGCTGCTCCTCCGGATCAAGAGCGCATGGGGCGACCCGCCGGCGCTCGCGTCGTGGACCTCCGCGGCCTCGCACTGCACCAACTGGACCTACGTGTCCTGCGACACGGCCGGCCGGGTCACGTCGCTGGCCATCGCCAACGTGACGCTCTCCGGCGCCGTCGTCCCCGACGACATCGGCGGGCTCACCGGCCTCACGGTGCTAACCCTCTCCAACACCAGCCTCGGCGGCGGCTTCCCGGCGCCGTTCCTCTACAACTGCACCGGCATCACCCACATCGACCTCTCCCACAACCTGCTCGGCGGGGACCTCCCCGCCGACATCGGCCGGCTCGGGGGCAACCTGACCTACCTCGCCCTCGACCACAACAACTTCACCGGCGCGATTCCGGGGTCGGTGTCCGAGCTCAAGAACCTGACGTACCTTGCCCTCAACGAGAATCAGCTCACCGGCACGATCCCGACGGAGATCGGCGATCTGATCAGCCTCGAGACGCTCAAGCTCGAGAACAATCCGTTCGGCGCCGGCACGCTGCCGGAGTCGTTCAAGAACTTGACGAAGCTGACGACCGTCTGGCTGGCGAACTGCAGCCTGCGCGGTGAATTCCCAAGCTATGTCACGCAGATGACGGAGATGGAGTGGCTCGACCTGTCGACGAACCAGTTCACCGGAAACATACCGGCCGGGGTTTGGAACCTCCAGAAGCTGCAGTACTTGTACCTGTTCGCCAACAACCTCACCGGCGGCACGGGCATCAGTGGCGCGATCGGAGCCACGGGATTGGTGGAGGTCGACCTGTCCGTGAACCAGCTGACTGGGACCATCTCAGAAAGCTTTGGAAGCTTGGGGAAACTGAGGCTCTTGAACTTCCAGACAAATAGTCTTACCGGCGAGATACCGGCGAGCATTGCCCGGCTACCATCATTGATGTTCTTGTGGCTGTGGAAGAACAACCTCAGTGGAGAGCTGCCGGCGGAGCTCGGGAAGCAGACGCCGGTGCTCCGAGACATCCAGATCGATGGCAACAATTTTGTCGGCCCAATACCGGAGGGGATCTGCGACAACCGGCGGTTGTGGGTGCTAACCGCCTCCGGTAACCAGCTTAACGGTTCAATCCCGTCCAGTCTTGCCAGCTGCCCCAGCCTCATATGGCTTCAGCTCCAGGATAACCAGTTGTCCGGCGACGTGCCGGCCGCTCTGTGTGTAACATCCCGCAAATTTGCAGTCTGTTACTTGTGTGAAAAATCAGGATTTCAAAATTTTTGATTGAATTGTTGTGAGCCATGAATTAATTTACAACATTAAGCTAAATGCTCTCTCTAAATTCCTAGTAATTAAATTGTGCATAAAATATTTTTCATGACAATGCATGTGTGATTTGGATTTTATCCGGAATTGTTGAATTCCATTTGGATTTATTTGAATTTGTTGAGTGTAGTTTATATTTGAAATTCCATTTCAAATATAAACTAAAAAGCTAACTAACTAACATCTAACCTCTCTTGGGCCAGCCAACCCTCACCTTAGTCTAAACCGCGGCCCACTTCTTTCCCTTTGCGGCCCAAGCCAGCCCGACTGGCCCACCATCCTTTCTCTCGCGAAGTCTGAAATCACCCCTCAGGCTTTCGCCTTGGTCCATCCCGTGACCCGGCCGCTCGGCCCAATTCGCTCCCTCGGCCCGTTCTCTTCCGCTCAGCCCAGCCGAGCTCTCCCCAGCCCGCTAACCCCCTCGACCCGTTAGCTCTCCCCAGCCCGACAGCCACGCCTCTGCGCGGCCCAACTTCTTCGGCCCAGCTCCTCACCCGCGCCCCCTTTCCCTTTCTCTCGCCGACACCCCGACCCCACCTGTCGGCGCTACTCATCCCTGTTCCTCTTCTTCCCCTTTCCACCTCGACGCCGCCGCTCCCTCTCTGCTTTATCTGCGCCGAGCGCCAGCTCCGCCGCTCGGCTGCGGCCAACCAATTCCGTCGCGCCACCTCGCTCCGCCCCGCTGCCTTTCGCGTCACGCGTGCCACCTCGACCTCCACCTCGGCCGCCAAACCCTAGCCGCCTCCCTCCTTAAATAGCAGCCGCCCCTCCCTGCTCCTTCCCAATTCCGCCGCCGCCGCACCAGACCAAGGGGGAAAAACCCCAATTCGCCACCAGTAGAGGAAGAGAAGGAGGAGCGAGGAGAGGAGAAGAGGAGCTCGGCGCCGCCAAGATCGGAGGAGCCGCCGCACCACGACGCCAAGCCGCCGTCCTCTACTTCGTCTTCGTCAGGCCGTCGCCATCAAGACCGGGACAAAGCAAGGAGGAGAGCGCCGCAGGGAAGAGATGTCCTCACCGTCGCCGCGAAGGGATGCCGAGCACCGCGAGCCCGGCCTGCACCGCGTCAAGCCGCCACTGCATCGCCGCTCCCCGCGCCGCGCCGTTCCTCCTAAGGCCTGAGGTGAGCTCAAGCCTAGCCCCCTCTCCCCGGTCTCCCTTGCTGTCCGACCGATGAGCCCTCCTCACCGCCTAGCCATCGCCTTCCTGGGCCGCCGCGCGACGCCGCCGCTCTGTGGCCCGGCCTTCGAGCCGGGCATGAACCCTTGCAGGTACCCACGCCGCGCTCGCTCCCTGCCACCGAGCGTGTCCGCGCCGTCCCCGCTCGCCGTGCTCGCCACCCCGCAGCCGTCGCACGGAAGCCGCACCGCGCCCGCAAGCGTGCCCTGCCGCTTCGAGCCCGCGAGCGTCGTCGTCCGCCGCGGACATGGCCACGCCATGCCCGCGTGCGTGCTCAGGTCAAGCCAGGGCCGAAAGGCCGACCCTTTGCTCACCTAGACCCTCGCCGGAGCGCCGCCCGTAGCCGTCGCCCCGTCTCGCCACCCCAAGGAGCTTCGCCGGACTTGAAGAAGACGGACGCCTTCGCCATGCCAGGGTAGGCACAGGCGGCGAGCTAGAGCCCAGCCGAGCCACAGCGCCGCCGGACAAGCCATCTCCGGCGAGCTTCGCCCGTCCCCGCGGCGGAGGGCAGGGGAAGAATCCAACCTTGGCCACGCAGCCCTGACCGCAGAGGATCCCGCCGCCCTTTCCTTTTTCCTCGACCGGACGCAACGGATCCCGTGGATCCGGTCCACGGTGGGCCGCTGACTCGGCTCACGGTGAGCCGTGTCCACCCGAGCGCAATCCCCTTCACCGCCACGCGTCGCCTCCTCGCGCAAGGCCGCACGGCCGGCCGCACCGCGCGTAGCCGCACCATGATTCCGTGCGCCCGCTGACGTCAGCAATGACGCCAGCCGGCCGCCGGCCGTTTTGAGCCGAGGCCCCTGCACTTTTGCAGATAGGCCCTCGTGCTAATCCAAAATCGCAGATCGGCCCTTCCACCCCGGTCCTTTTTCAGAAAACCCCCTGGCTGATTCTTTTTCAATTTAGGCCCTGTAATTTCACAGATAGGCCCCTGGGTTTCTTTTAAATCGCAGAAAGGCCCTTTGGCCTGACATACGGGACCCACGGGTTGACCTGGTCAACGTTGACCGGTCAACGCTGACGTCATCCGGGCCCATGATGACGTCAGCACACGCCGGCCCCATTGCACTTTTGCAGTTAGGCCCCTAAACTTTTCTGAAATTACAAACAGGTCCCTGGACTTTTACAAATAGGTCCTTCCACTTCTACCTTTTTACAAAAAGGTCCCTGGCCGTCCCTTTTTCCTTCTAAACCCCTAATTCTTTTGCAACAAGGCCCCTAACCTGTTCCATATTCGCAACCAAGCCCTCCCATCTTGGCAATATTGCAAGGAACCCCCTGTAGTTTTAAGGAAAGAGTTTATTCTTTAATAAATTCTTTTTCTTAATATCTATTAAGGATAAACCTTGGAAAATCCATATCTTTTCCGCCTTAGCTCCGATCGACGTAAAACCAGTGGCGTTAGGTTCCTAAAATCGAGCCCGTCGTTCTAGACCTAGCCAAGTGGCGTCCGTGTATTCGTCACACGACCGCCACGTGGCTAACTCGTTAGTGACCCATCAGACAGTGGCACCACTTGTGGGACCCACTGACTGATAGCCCGGACCCACCTGACCGATGGGGCCCGCATGTTGACATGTGGTACCTGATAGCCGTTAACCCGTCAGCCTAGACCCGTTGACCGTAGTTTGACCCGTTGACCAAGGACGTAACCCTCTGACCGTTGACTTAGTCAACTTTGACAAGTCAACGATGACATCACCAGAGCCCGTGATGATGTCATCAACCCAGACCTTTGCCTCCGCCTGCTCGACTCGCGGTTTAACCCCGAGCCGATGACTGACACATCCGAGCTGCTAACTTATGATCTAACTTTTATTCCTTTTTCTGGAATGATTTATAAATCCTGAAAATGGATTTAAACTTCAGAAAATCATAATAAATCAACGGTAGCTTAGAAAAATATGAAACCAGTTTCAGTATTTTTCTAAAATCATGACGAACACGATAGAATAGTGTTTGCTGTTATTTGGCTTTCTATTGGTTCTCATTTGGAGTTTATTTGTAAGTAGTTGCCGTTGTTTATTTATATATCCGTATATTAGGATCCCCGGAGGACCCGGACTACTTCGACTACTTCGACGACGTCGACTACGCTGAAGTGAAGAGATAAAGGACATTGCTCCAGGTTCACGCCCATCCTGACTCTTTGACCTATTAGGCATTGCTGAGTAGAATGCTAGCGCTTTGCTTATTACATTATGATGATGATTGAGCCATGCATAGCCTGTTTATATATCCTGATTCCTTGATTGCCTACTACACTATATATATGATGATTGCTATGCTGCTGCTTGCATGTGTATGGGATGTATTGTGGATTAGGATTCTTGGCGTGTGTGGGGATAAAACCGGCAGGAGAAGGTGTTTTGGGAAACTTGGCGGGGGTGAGCATATTTTAACAACTCGGTCTTTGACCGAGGTGCCGGGAGGCCCCTGCTCTCGAGGGGGTCCCACACCGTACTTGTGGCGGGTACATGGATGGATAGGAGCATAGGAGTTGGCGGTGGTACCTATGATGGGTACTGCGACTTGCGTTCTTCTTCGGAGGATACGCCTTTGGGACGATGACGCTCACCCCGGTCTGGAACCGAGTGGGGTAACTTTATTTGGGCCCCACGTACTTACCGCTTACCCATATGAACGGGTTCCAGCCTTCCTATCTAGCGCGATGCCTGCACTGCGAGAAGATCAGGTGGATGGTGTACGGGAACGGGAGAGACCGTTTCCCCGAAGGACTATGGCCCCGTCTGGCCCTACGAGGGAGAGTTCGACACAGCTTCCGAAGCATTGGATTGCGAGCCGATGGATCGAGACAGGAAGGGCAGGCGGGCATCGTTGCGGTTAGGGTCTGTGCTGTGGGTTGTGTCTCAGGTCGGTTCGCTACCGATCGCAGCCCGAGTGGGTCCAGTTGTACAAGCTCTGCAGAGTCTAGAATCTATACGTATAGCCGCGTCCTCGGTATGGACATTGCCCATTTTCCCTGTTACCTCTCATATTTTGGGATCTTCTACCTCCCCCTTTATTAGCCAGATTTGAGAGTGATTAAGGTCCGCAGCTACAGACGGGGAGAAGGAAAGTTTGCTCCCTTTCCTTTCAGGATCCGGTCGTAGTTGGTGAGGTGCGAGGGGAGGGAGCTCTCGCATCGACTTAGACGAGTGTGGAGAAGGTGATGTGATGTGAGGTGGGATTTGGGATGGTTTGTGAAGATGATACCTTGATTATTATTGCTGCTATTGCATAGGAAACCCCAACCATTCCTTGAATTACTTTTATACCTTTAGATGTTAGGCCACTTAAAGCTTGCATACAGATGGTGACGTGAACCTATCCCACTCCTTGGGGATAGTTTGTGAGCATGCAGGTTAGAACTGGATTACAAGATCGATGCTTGAAGAAGGGTTGTGTGCTTCGCTCGAGTTGCCTGTGGTGTGATCGAAGATGAAGAATTGAAGCCTAGCTACCGCTACGTAGGATTTCTGCTTGTCGCTTAGCCCGACGGGCTTGTACTTTACTCGTATTTCCATAATGGTATGGATGTAAATCTCTTCTATGTAATCTAAGTTCATTGTATGGATATGATATTATGCTGAGATGAGTTCTGTACGTGATAGCTACTGATCCAGGGACTATCACAAGGGTACAGAGATTCGGATTCTCGATTTTGAAAATCCGGGTCGTCACAGTTGGTATCAGAGCCATACTTGACCGTAGCACGCTACCATAGACTGGTCGTTAGCTTTAGAACATTCTAAACGCTCTGTTCTGTATATACCCCCTTGATCTATTTTGATTTCGCCTCCCTTTCCTTGAAAATATTCTTTTACCTACGTCAAAGCAAAATCCTCTCGTAGCCAGTCAAGATGAGACAAAAGTTGCGAAGAATGTGGACGAGAAGATTATGACCCTTCATAGTAGAGACCACCCTTTCTGGTGATGCCGCGAAGTAGTTTCGTCGACTAGTTTTCCCATTGCTTGAGTGCATGGTTCTTATCAGAACTTACTTGCTTGTTATGCTTCTTCTCCATGAGTGTAGGATTTTATAGAGAAGTGTTTTATGCTTGCTTTGGTCTCCACCTTTAGTTTGTGTGTCATCCCACCTAGTTGAGACCTCCACTATGCTTCGTATAACAAATATGAATGCTCAAGCAAGTCAATCATCCTCAACCCAAGTCAAGGAGAAGTACTTCATATATTGGCATTGGAAGGTCAAGATTTTTTTTGGAATAAGTTACCACGTGAGTATTGGAATAAGTTACCTAGCACGGAGTCGAGTGCCAAGATGTTGAAATCTTCCATGACCTCAGTTGCAAGTGCCACGTGGTGAAAGCATAGAACTGGTTAAGAACAGTTGAATACTCTAGATCATTCCATAGAAAGAAGATCAGAGTAATTTGAAAGTCAACCCTCAACCTTATGGACGAAGAAAAGATACTCCTTTTGGAACACCAACCCCTTAAGATTTCAACTAAGTACTACTGCTTCCACACTACACCGTAGCAATAAATGACAAATAGAGACACCAGAACCAAGATGAAGATATGGACTAAAGCATCTCCGACAAGTAGACTATGAACCGACCTCAGAAATGATACAATGACCACACCTTAGTCATGGTATTTGAATGTGGAAGAGAATTGCATATGCTTCAAGGACTTCAAGTTAATTAAAGAATATGAGAAGACTAATTAGAAACGATCTCCCTATGGATTACCTCGTAAAATGTAGAAGACCATACCTTGGAGTCGACAGTACCTCAACCTATAGGTATTACTCGAGAAGTTGGATATGGACTGGATGTCTAGACTCGATGGATACGAGCTGAGCTAGACAAGGTAGCTTCCACATCATGGTTTATTGGAACTATAAGCGACATAAGCAAGATGTGCTGTAAAAGATCATCCAAATGAATATTCAAAGAAATACTAGGTCCACAGTGGAATTAAAACATCAAGTTCCCTATCGACACCACACTGACATATATCCAATAGCAAAGACAATTTCTACGGGACATTCTCTATTGGATAGACGCAAGTGGAACTCAAAGAACTACTGGACAAGATACATTAGACCTAGTCATTGGAACCTTCTAGCCTTTGGAAAAGGAAGTGAGCAAAAGAGTACGAGCACTACTAAGGATCACCGCTCACTTAAACAAGAGTCGATCAAGATCAAATATCACTAACCGTTGAAAAGATGAAGGACTACAGAAGAGGCCACCTTTCCAGGATAGTTATAACACTTGAGTGCCATCAATAGGAACAAGGTAATGGTATTTGTCAAAAACTGTGATCGACACCAAGGACCGACAAATGCCCAATTATCCGTGAACAAGTGAAGACACCTTACGAGAGTTGGTTAAGATGTGATGGCATTCACAAGTATAAACACCATTTATCCTGAGTCTGCCTAAGGATATGAGCAAGATGGAAGTGACCCCTCTACAAACTGGATCACCAAGAATTGGAGGGAACCGTGTAATGCATTTGGAATCGTAAGCTAAAGGGAAGTGTTGGATAATACAAACTCAGAGATGATAGGCTTTCCCCAATGTGCTAAACCAACAAATGGACTATTTAAGGAAGCATGAAGTTGGTATGGAATTATGGACTCACGAACAAGATTCTATGCAAGGAAGATAACCATATGACTTTTATAACCTTAATGGAGCTTTGAAGACCCTACAAGACGAAGATAATGAATACCCGAAGTACCAGACCAAGACGTGAACATGTATTCCCTACCTTAAGATGGTCTAGAGAGTATAAGAGAAGCCACCTAACCACTGAAATGAAGCTAAGCATCTGAAATGTTTGCCATGAAGATGTGGCAAAAGCTACCCCGTTGGAAATCCCTAAGGAATATATATGGATTATGAGAATAATATTCATCTTCAACATGTCCAAGACGGACATGGGATCAAGAAGATTATTTTGGATCAAGGAACCTTAAAATGGAACTATCAAAGGAATATGGAGTCAATGACAAATTGACAACCCACGAAGCCCAAGATTCAAGATTCAGACACTACATGGAACATAGGTTGCATAGATATGCCGACCAAACTAGAATAAAGGTACAATCCGGAAGAAGGTCTACACATTCACCCAGGTATCACCGGGAGGATTTGGAATAAGAGGAAAAAGTTTTGGAGATTACTGGGAAACGTTGGGGAGCCCATATTGTACCTATGATGAAAGACACCCAGGAGGTAAAGCTAGACTTCGAGTAGATTAAGATACCTAATAAATGACCTTTGGAACCAGCCTCTACCCGGAACAGGCTACCACCTTTGGATGAGGAATTAAGTTGGAAGAGAATTCAAGAGTCACCTTTGGATCGACGAATTTGAACATTGTGAGGAGTACCACTTAAGAATAATACCAGCTAAGTGATCGAGCACATGGATTGAGAGACCCTCGAATAATCATCCATGACCTTTGGAAGGGCAAACTACAGTGAAGCCGAAGATGTCAACGATGTACCGACGTCAAGACAAGGAGAAAGACCCTCACCACACCCGGTGCAGCTTTAATCTCGAGGACGAGATTCTTGTGAGGGGGGGAGACTGTAACATCCCGCAAATTTGCAGTCTGTTACTTGTGTGAAAAATCAGGATTTCAAAAATTTTTGATTGAATTGTTGTGAGCCATGAATTAATTTACAACATTAAGCTAAATGCTCTCTCTAAATTCCTAGTAATTAAATTGTGCATAAAATATTTTTCATGACAATGCATGTGTGATTTGGATTTTATCCGGAATTGTTGAATTCCATTTGGATTTATTTGAATTTGTTGAGTGTAGTTTATATTTGAAATTCCATTTCAAATATAAACTAAAAAGCTAACTAACTAACATCTAACCTCTCTTGGGCCAGCCAACCCTCACCTTAGTCTAAACCGCGGCCCACTTCTTTCCCTTTGCGGCCCAAGCCAGCCCGACTGGCCCACCATCCTTTCTCTCGCGAAGTCTGAAATCACCCCTCAGGCTTTCGCCTTGGTCCATCCCGTGACCCGGCCGCTCGGCCCAATTCGCTCCCTCGGCCCGTTCTCTTCCGCTCAGCCCAGCCGAGCTCTCCCCAGCCCGCTAACCCCCTCGACCCGTTAGCTCTCCCCAGCCCGACAGCCACGCCTCTGCGCGGCCCAACTTCTTCGGCCCAGCTCCTCACCCGCGCCCCCTTTCCCTTTCTCTCGCCGACACCCCGACCCCACCTGTCGGCGCTACTCATCCCTGTTCCTCTTCTTCCCCTTTCCACCTCGACGCCGCCGCTCCCTCTCTGCTTTATCTGCGCCGAGCGCCAGCTCCGCCGCTCGGCTGCGGCCAACCAATTCCGTCGCGCCACCTCGCTCCGCCCCGCTGCCTTTCGCGTCACGCGTGCCACCTCGACCTCCACCTCGGCCGCCAAACCCTAGCCGCCTCCCTCCTTAAATAGCAGCCGCCCCTCCCTGCTCCTTCCCAATTCCGCCGCCGCCGCACCAGACCAAGGGGGAAAAACCCCAATTCGCCACCAGTAGAGGAAGAGAAGGAGGAGCGAGGAGAGGAGAAGAGGAGCTCGGCGCCGCCAAGATCGGAGGAGCCGCCGCACCACGACGCCAAGCCGCCGTCCTCTACTTCGTCTTCGTCAGGCCGTCGCCATCAAGACCGGGACAAAGCAAGGAGGAGAGCGCCGCAGGGAAGAGATGTCCTCACCGTCGCCGCGAAGGGATGCCGAGCACCGCGAGCCCGGCCTGCACCGCGTCAAGCCGCCACTGCATCGCCGCTCCCCGCGCCGCGCCGTTCCTCCTAAGGCCTGAGGTGAGCTCAAGCCTAGCCCCCTCTCCCCGGTCTCCCTTGCTGTCCGACCGATGAGCCCTCCTCACCGCCTAGCCATCGCCTTCCTGGGCCGCCGCGCGACGCCGCCGCTCTGTGGCCCGGCCTTCGAGCCGGGCATGAACCCTTGCAGGTACCCACGCCGCGCTCGCTCCCTGCCACCGAGCGTGTCCGCGCCGTCCCCGCTCGCCGTGCTCGCCACCCCCGCAGCCGTCGCACGGAAGCCGCACCGCGCCCGCAAGCGTGCCCTGCCGCTTCGAGCCCGCGAGCGTCGTCGTCCGCCGCGGACATGGCCACGCCATGCCCCGCGTGCGTGCTCAGGTCAAGCCAGGGCCGAAAGGCCGACCCTTTGCTCACCTAGACCCTCGCCGGAGCGCCGCCCGTAGCCGTCGCCCCGTCTCGCCACCCCAAGGAGCTTCGCCGGACTTGAAGAAGACGGACGCCTTCGCCATGCCAGGGTAGGCACAGGCGGCGAGCTAGAGCCCCAGCCGAGCCACAGCGCCGCCGGACAAGCCATCTCCGGCGAGCTTCGCCCGTCCCCGCGGCGGAGGGCAGGGGAAGAATCCAACCTTGGCCACGCAGCCCTGACCGCAGAGGATCCCGCCGCCCTTTCCTTTTTCCTCGACCGGACGCAACGGATCCCGTGGATCCGGTCCACGGTGGGCCGCTGACTCGGCTCACGGTGAGCCGTGTCCACCCGAGCGCAATCCCCTTCACCGCCACGCGTCGCCTCCTCGCGCAAGCCGCACGGCCGGCCGCACCGCGCGTAGCCGCACCATGATTCCGTGCGCCCGCTGACGTCAGCAATGACGCCAGCCGGCCGCCGGCCGTTTTGAGCCGAGGCCCCTGCACTTTTGCAGATAGGCCCTCGTGCTAATCCAAAATCGCAGATCGGCCCTTCCACCCCGGTCCTTTTTCAGAAAACCCCCTGGCTGATTCTTTTTCAATTTAGGCCCTGTAATTTCACAGATAGGCCCCTGGGTTTCTTTTAAATCGCAGAAAGGCCCTTTGGCCTGACATACGGGACCCACGGGTTGACCTGGTCAACGTTGACCGGTCAACGCTGACGTCATCCGGGCCCATGATGACGTCAGCACACGCCGGCCCCATTGCACTTTTGCAGTTAGGCCCCTAAACTTTTCTGAAATTACAAACAGGTCCCTGGACTTTTACAAATAGGTCCTTCCACTTCTACCTTTTTACAAAAAGGTCCCTGGCCGTCCCTTTTTCCTTCTAAACCCCTAATTCTTTTGCAACAAGGCCCCTAACCTGTTCCATATTCGCAACCAAGCCCTCCCATCTTGGCAATATTGCAAGGAACCCCCTGTAGTTTTAAGGAAAGAGTTTATTCTTTAATAAATTCTTTTTCTTAATATCTATTAAGGATAAACCTTGGAAAATCCATATCTTTTCCGTCTTAGCTCCGATCGACGTAAAACCAGTGGCGTTAGGTTCCTAAAATCGAGCCCGTCGTTCTAGACCTAGCCAAGTGGCGTCCGTGTATTCGTCACACGACCGCCACGTGGCTAACTCGTTAGTGACCCATCAGACAGTGGCACCACTTGTGGGACCCACTGACTGATAGCCCGGACCCACCTGACCGATGGGGCCCGCATGTTGACATGTGGTACCTGATAGCCGTTAACCCGTCAGCCTAGACCCGTTGACCGTAGTTTGACCCGTTGACCAAGGACGTAACCCTCTGACCGTTGACTTAGTCAACTTTGACAAGTCAACGATGACATCACCAGAGCCCGTGATGATGTCATCAACCCAGACCTTTGCCTCCGCCTGCTCGACTCGCGGTTTAACCCCGAGCCGATGACTGACACATCCGAGCTGCTAACTTATGATCTAACTTTTATTCCTTTTTCTGGAATGATTTATAAATCCTGAAAATGGATTTAAACTTCAGAAAATCATAATAAATCAACGGTAGCTTAGAAAAATATGAAACCAGTTTCAGTATTTTTCTAAAATCATGACGAACACGATAGAATAGTGTTTGCTGTTATTTGGCTTTCTATTGGTTCTCATTTGGAGTTTATTTGTAAGTAGTTGCCGTTGTTTATTTATATATCCGTATATTAGGATCCCCGGAGGACCCGGACTACTTCGACTACTTCGACGACGTCGACTACGCTGAAGTGAAGAGATAAAGGACATTGCTCCAGGTTCACGCCCATCCTGACTCTTTGACCTATTAGGCATTGCTGAGTAGAATGCTAGCGCTTTGCTTATTACATTATGATGATGATTGAGCCATGCATAGCCTGTTTATATATCCTGATTCCTTGATTGCCTACTACACTATATATATGATTGCTATGCTGCTGCTTGCATGTGTATGGGATATATTGTGGATTAGGATTCTTGGCGTGTGTGGGGATAAAACCGGCAGGAGAAGGTGTTTTTGGGAAACTTGGCGGGGGTGAGCATATTTTAACAACTCGGTCTTTGACCGAGGTGCCGGGAGGCCCCTGCTCTCGAGGGGGTCCCACACCGTACTTGTGGCGGGTACATGGATGGATAGGAGCATAGGAGTTGGCGGTGGTACCTATGATGGGTACTGCGACTTGCGTTCTTCTTCGGAGGATACGCCTTTGGGACGATGACGCTCACCCCGGTCTGAAACCGAGTGGGGTAACTTTATTTGGGCCCCACGTACTTACCGCTTACCCATATGAACGGGTTCCAGCCTTCCTATCTAGCGCGATGCCTGCACTGCGAGAAGATCAGGTGGATGGTGTACGGGAACGGGAGAGACCGTTTCCCCGAAGGACTATGGCCCCGTCTGGCCCTACGAGGGAGAGTTCGACACAGCTTCCGAAGCATTGGATTGCGAGCCGATGGATCGAGACAGGAAGGGCAGGCGGGCATCGTTGCGGTTAGGGTCTGTGCTGTGGGTTGTGTCTCAGGTCGGTTCGCTACCGATCGCAGCCCGAGTGGGTCCAGTTGTACAAGCTCTGCAGAGTCTAGAATCTATACGTATAGCCGCGTCCTCGGTATGGACATTGCCCATTTTCCCTGTTACCTCTCATATTTTGGGATCTTCTACCTCCCCCTTTATTAGCCAGATTTGAGAGTGATTAAGGTCCGCAGCTACGGACGGGGAGAAGGAAGTTTGCTCCCTTTCCTTTCAGGATCCGGTCGTAGTTGGTGAGGTGCGAGGGGAGGGAGCTCTCGCATCGACTTAGACGAGTGTGGAGAAGGTGATGTGATGTGAGGTGGGATTTGGGATGGTTTGTGAAGATGATACCTTGATTATTATTGCTGCTATTGCATAGGAAACCCCAACCATTCCTTGAATTACTTTTATACCTTTAGATGTTAGGCCACTTAAAGCTTGCATACAGATGGTGACGTGAACCTATCCCACTCCTTGGGGATAGTTTGTGAGCATGCAGGTTAGAACTGGATTACAAGATCGATGCTTGAAGAAGGGTTGTGTGCTTCGCTCGAGTTGCCTGTGGTGTGATCGAAGATGAAGAATTGAAGCCTAGCTACCGCTACGCAGGATTTCCGCTTGTCGCTTAGCCCGACGGGCTTGTACTTTACTCGTATTTCCATAATGGTATGGATGTAAATCTCTTCTATGTAATCTAAGTTCATTGTATGGATATGATATTATGCTGAGATGAGTTCTGTACGTGATAGCTACTGATCCAGGGACTATCACAAGGGTACAGAGATTCGGATTCTCGATTTTCGAAAATCCGGGTCGTCACACACAGACTGAGGCACCACCTTGAGACAGCCCGCTTCACAATTGAGGCGATGGAGGAGCACTACATGGGGAGACCGAGGTCGCACAGCCCGAGGCGCCAGGGGGAGTCGCCACCTCACAGGATGACCTTCTATGGGAATGCAGCCAGCCGCACCACCATCGATCCTTAGGAGTTCGGTACCATGAGTCTGTAATAGGGATCGTTTAGTACCACGCTTTTGAGTCAAAACTGGTTGAGTCGTGTCGAGTCTTGTGTGAGCTATGTCCTTAGATGCTTGGATGGTTTATTATTATGCTTATGTGTGATTTGGATTTTTGTAATGATTGTGATGAGAGCAGATGCAAATCTGCGATCATCTAGTATTGGATTAAGGTATAAGGAGTTTAATGAATAAATAGTTGGGGTCTTCATCTTTGTTGCACTCTCTCTACCGTCTTCCCTGCGTATGAGGTTCTTTATCTTGTCAGTTATACAGTATCTCTGAGATTCGACTGCAATGAGATTGGATTGTTATTTATTATGGTCCTGTGGTTATTAATGAGAAATTGTACATATTTGACAGATGGTTGACACAAGGAGGACAGGTGGCAGTGGGACGAACCAGAACCAGAACGCGCCAGTGCCACCCACCACGGAGCAGATGATGCAGACGCAGACCCAGCTGATGCAGCACATGGCCCAGATCATGGCCATGATGCAACAGAACCAGCAGAACCCGCCTGTCCAGCAACCTCTGGCGCCTGCCAGGGATAGGAGGAGCGAGTTCTTGAGGGGACATCCACCCAAGTTCTCCCACGCCAGCAACCCACTGGAAGCTGAAGACTGGCTTAAGTCTGTGGAGAGGCAGCTCGACATTGCGCAGTGTGATGACAGGGAGAAGGTCCTCTACGCATCAGGACAACTTGAGCGAGCAGCCCTAGACTGGTGGGATGCCTACCAGTATGCACAGCCTGACCGCAATCTGATCACCTGGCGGCAGTTCCGTGACAGTTTCCGCTCTCACCATGTGCCTGAGGGGTTGATGACCTTGAAAAAGCAAGAGTTCCTGGCACTGAAGCAGGAGGGGATGAGTGTCACAGCCTATCGTGACAAGTTTCTTGAGCTAGCCCGTTATGCTCCTGAGGACGTGGCCACTGACATGAAGAGACAGACCCGGTTCCGGAATGGGCTACTGGATGCACTGCAGTACCAGATGACCTGCATCAAATTCCCAAACTTTGGGGAGTTGGTGGACGGAGCCCTGATGCTGGAACACAAGCGTCGGGAGATGGAAGAAAAGAAGAGGAAGTTCATGAACCAGCAGTCGGGAAGCAACAGCCGCCCCCGCTTCAACCCCCAGCCAAGTCAGCCAGCGAATCAGCAGCGCTTCCAGGGGCAGTCCAGCCTGATGAACCGCAACCTGAACATGCAGCGTCCACAATATCCTCCACCCCAGCAGCAGCAGCAGCAACGCCTCCAGAACCAACAGCAGAACAACCAGGCTCCGCGCCTCACCCAGGCCAACAACATGCCAACAGGGCCGAGGACGTGCTTCAACTGTGGGGAACCGGGGCACTTCTCCAACGCTTGCCCCAAGAGGGTCCAGAATGCTGGCCAGGGCGCCAACAACAATCAGAGGGCCGGACAGCAGCCAGTCCAGAATGGGAACCAACAGCAGGCACAGGGAAACCGTGGCCAGCAGAACTTCGTCAAGGGCAGGGTTCACCACATGGGCGCCGAGACTGCACAAGAAGCTACTGATGTGGTCGTCGGTACGTTTCCAGTAAACTCACACCCTGCTACAGTTTTGTTTGATTCTGGGGCTTCGCATGCTTTCATATCTGCCGACTTTGTGAAAAAGAATAAGATGCTTATGCAACCGACGGGAAATACTATGCTAGTTACTTCACCTAGGGGAGAATTGAGAGCAACCTTACGCTGTCCCGATGTTAAGGTCACCATAAGGGGGGTAGACTTTCTCGCACAACCGATGGTTCTAAACTCCATCGGGATGGATCTGATCTTGGGGATGAGCTGGCTAGCAAAGTATGACGCCCTAATCCAGTGCGCCAAAAGGGCCGTGCAGCTGACGACAAGGACCGGGGAGAAGATTGAGTACCAGGCTACCAGTTCGTTAGAATATTGCCAAGTCAACCAGACTGAGGGTGCAGTGCTGGAAGATATCAGAGTGGTGTGCGACTTCCCGGACGTATTCCCGGACGAGCTGCCAGGTATGCCCCCAGAACGCGAAGTCGAATTTGTTATTGAATTGAAACCTGGCAC
The DNA here is from genome assembly GCA_015476505.1 of Urochloa ruziziensis. Taxonomy (NCBI): domain Eukaryota; kingdom Viridiplantae; phylum Streptophyta; class Magnoliopsida; order Poales; family Poaceae; genus Urochloa; species Urochloa ruziziensis. Next base: position 31,158 of record WEIB01000315.1, read on the forward strand.
AGCCCCAATAGCTAAAAGGCCATACAGGATGGGGGTAAAAGAATTGGAAAAACTTAAGGAGGAGTTAAAGGCCTTATTGGCCAAGGGGTATATCCGTCCTAGCTCTTCACCTTGGGGAGCACCAGTTTTGTTTGTGGACAAGAAAGACGGGACACAGAGGATGTGTATCGACTATCGGGCTCTCAATGAAGTGACCATCAAGAACAAGTATCCGTTGCCAAGGATCGACGACCTGTTTGACCAGTTGAAGGGAGCATGTGTGTTCTCAAAGATTGATCTCCGTTCAGGGTACCATCAGATGAGGATCAGGATGTCCGACATCCCCAAGACAGCCTTCACCACTCGGTATGGTCTGTTCGAGTTCACAGTGATGTCCTTTGGGTTAACCAATGCACCTGCCTACTTCATGTATCTGATGAATAGCGTGTTCATGGACTATCTCGACAAGTTCGTGGTCGTGTTCATCGACGATATTCTAGTTTTCTCTAAGAATGAGGAGGAGCACGAGGAACATCTGAGGCTAGTGATGCAGAGGCTCAGGGAGCACCAGTTGTATGCTAAATTGAGCAAGTGTGAATTCTGGTTGAAGGAGGTGGCATTCTTGGGACACGTGCTGTCAAACGGAGGAGTAGCAGTCGACCCGAAGAAGGTCAGTGATGTGTTGAGTTGGAATCCGCCTCAGGACGTGAGCGAGATCCGGAGTTTCTTGGGAATGGCAGGTTATTATCGGAGGTTCATCGAGGGGTTCTCCAAGATTGCTAAACCGATGACCTCACTATTGGAGAAGGAAGCCAAGTTTGTGTGGACCGAAGAGTGTCAAGCCAGCTTTGAGGAGTTGAAGAAGCGGTTGACCACAGCACCTGTACTGGTGTTGCCAGATATCGCCAAGGCCTTCTCAGTCTATTGTGATGCATCACGTCAGGGGCTGGGATGTGTACTCATGCAGGAGGGCAGAGTTGTGGCATATGCGTCCCGACAGTTGAGGAAACATGAACTGAATTATCCGACCCACGACCTGGAATTAGCAGCAGTGGTCCATGCCTTGAAGATCTGGAGGCATTATCTGATCGGGCACAGGTGTGACATCTACACCGACCATAAGAGCCTCAAGTATGTGTTCACACAGTCGGATTTGAACATGCGACAACGCAGATGGTTGGAGCTGATCAAGGATTATGACCTGGAGATCCACTATCATCCGGGTAAGGCCAACCTGGTGGCAGATGCTTTGAGTCGGAGAACCTATGTGAGTCAGGCTACAGAGAGGAACCTACCGGAAGAGTTGGCTCGAGACTTTGAGAAGTTGCGCTTGGGTTTCGTGGCCAGCATGACAGAGCTGGAGGTAGAGCCAACGTTGGAGCAAGAGATTCGAAAGGGACAGTTAGAGGATGAGAAAATCAAAGAGATAGCAGAACAGGTCAAGCTGGGAAAAGCACCCGAGTTTCGAGTGGATGATCAGGGAACAGTATGGTATGGAGAGAGGATATGCGTGCCAGACCTAAAGCACATCAGGGATATGATCCTAAGGGAGGCCCATGACTCGGCGTACTCTATACACCCGGGGAGTACCAAGATGTACCTAGACCTTAAGGAGAAGTTCTGGTGGTACGGACTGAAGAGAGATGTTGCCACTCACGTAGCACTGTGTGATACATGTCAGAGAGTGAAGGCTGAGCATCAGAGGCCAGCCGGATTACTTCAACCCTTGAAGATACCCGAATGGAAATGGGAAGAGGTCGGTATGGATTTTATAACAGGTTTACCCACCACACAGAGAGGGTTCGATTCTATATGGGTGATCGTGGATCGGTTAACCAAAGTGGCGCACTTTATTCCCGTGAAGACTAAATATACAGGGGCCCAGCTGGCAGAGCTGTATATGGAGAGGATCGTGTGCTTACATGGCGTTCCGAAAAAGATAGTGTCGGATCGAGGCACTCAGTTCACCTCACACTTCTGGCATAAGCTACATGAATCAATGGACACGAAGCTGCAGTTCAGTTCGGCTTACCACCCACAGACAGATGGGCAGACAGAGAGGACAAATCAGATATTGGAAGATATGTTGAGGGCTTGTGCATTGCAGTATGGGACTAGTTGGGAGAAAAGTCTACCGTACGCAGAATTCTCATACAACAACAGTTATCAGCAGAGCATCAAAATGGCACCTTTCGAGGCCCTATATGGGAAGAAGTGTAGAACGCCGTTGTTCTGGAACCAGACTGGGGAAAGTCAGGTGTTTGGGCCTGAGATTTTGAAAGAGGCGGAACGACAGGTGCAGGTAATCAGGCAGAACATGAGAGCGGCACAGTCTCGGCAGAAGAGCTATGCGGATGTCCACCGACGGGCTCTCAGTTTTGAGGTCGACGACTTTGTATATCTCAAGGTGTCACCAATGCGGGGAGTGCGGAGGTTCAATGTGAAAGGAAAGCTAGCACCCCGGTACATAGGACCCTTCCGGGTCTTGGAAAGGAAAGGCGAGGTGGCCTATCAGTTAGAGCTACCAGAACAACTGGCAGGGGTACACGATGTGTTCCATGTGTCACAGCTAAAGAAATGTTTGCGGGTACCTGAGGAACAGATCCCTCTGGAAGAGTTGAATGTGCAGGAGGACCTCACCTACAACGAGCACCCGGTCAGAATACTGGAAGAGTCCGAGAGGGTCACCAGAAACAAAGTGATACGGATGTGCAAGGTTCAGTGGAGTCGACACTCGGAGGATGAGGCAACTTGGGAAAGAGAGGAGGATCTCAAGGCAGAATATCCGCAGCTGTTCGAGTCCGCATCCGAATCTCGAGGACGAGATTCATCCTAAGGGGGGTAGGTTTGTAACACCCTAAAATTTCCCTTTTGAGAATTAGTAATCAAATTGCCTTTTCATTAAAGTGCCATAATTAATATAGGGAAAATAAAAACTTTTGAGAAATTAAAATCAAATATAAGGCTTAGGAACGTCTTTGTTGCATTCATGCTGGTGCATATATTTTTTCTTCCTTTGTTTGAATGGTTGGGTTGATCCCTTTTCTTCTTTTTCTCTTTTTCTCCCAAAGTCTGGAAAACCCCCTCGATCTTTTTCCCCAAACCCTCTTTCCACCCCACCTCGGCCCAGCTCGCCAGCCGGCCCGCTCCGCGCCGCTTCCTTCCCAGCCTAGCGCGCGCCCGTGCCCGCAGCCCACTAGTGCGCGCGCCGCCTTCGCCTCCTGGGCCGCGCAACCGCTAGCGCCAGGCCCACCAGCGCAGCCCGCCAGCGCCGCGCTCGCTGACAGGCGGGGCCCGCCCGTCAGCCGCAACCTCCCACCGCCGCCGCCGCATCCGACCCGGACTCGAAGTCGAGTCCGGAACGCCGCCGCCTCGCGCCCTTCCAAGCTTGGCGCGCACGCCTAGGCCCTCCCTGGGCTATTTAAAGCGCGCCCCCGCAAACCCCAAACCCTAACTCGAGCTCCACCGCCGCCGCCGCAAAACCCTAGCCGCGCCTTGCTCCCGCCGCCCGCCGCCGTCGCTTCGACCTGCTGGAGCTAGCGCCGCCACCCTCGTCGAGCTCGCGGTGAGCTCCGCTACTCCCCCGTGCCCTCCGCGCCGTCTCCCGTGCCCCGTAGCGCCCGGCCGAGCAGCTGCGGCCGCCCCGGCCATGGCGCCGCCGCTCGCCGCCGCTCGCCGTTGCCGGCGGCCACCGTGCGCCGTCGATCTGGTCTGGACGGCCCAGATCAGATCGGGGCGTACCCCTTCGCCACCGGTCCACCGTGGACCAGTGGACCGAGTCCACGGCCGGTCCACGGCGCACGCGCCGACGCCGTTAGCCGCCGTCGCGCTGACGTCAGAGCGACGTCAGCCGAGCCGCCGCCGTCAGCCGCTTTTGCAGAAAAGCCCCTGAGTTTCTTTGTTTTTACATTTCAGTCCAGCGCTGTTTTAGATTTGTTTCAGTTTAGTCCTTTTTCTCGCAGTTAGGTCCCTGGTAGTTTTATTTTCTTGCCAGCAAGTCCCTGTAGCTTGTTTTTAGCGTAGTTTTCACGTTTTAGCTCCGATTTGGGTGATTCTCGCGCTCACGTGCTCGTAGCAAAGCGTAGAATAGTTTTATAGCCTTGCTTTGCTCTTTTCCTACTGTTTGGTGTACTGTTCTAATAGAGTAACCTTGTTTGCATGTACTGGCTTGTGTGGATGCTTGTGTGGTGATTGCGTGACCAGCCGTTGAGCCGTTCGAGTTCGTGGGCGACCAGGTGTACGAGGAGCAGGACTTGCAGCTGCAACCAGGCTTTGAGGAAGGCAAGTATAGCATGGAACAACTCCTTGATACCTATACACTATAAACCATATATTCATGTGCATGTGTCTAATTTGATAGCCTTAAGGTCGTAACCTAGCTACTTTTAATACCTGTTATTGTTACACCTCGGGTTTATGCATTTATGGGTAGTCTTTGCTAAGCGCAGCTACTGTCACCTTTATTTAATTGTTAATATTGATTTAATGGTTCACTTCAACATGATGGTAAAACTTGCTTTTTAGCAACATGGTTCAGGGAGCTAGAGCTTTGCTTCGTGCTTGCTCTAGTGTCTCTCCGTAAGGTCCGGTTCATTAAGCGGCAACCCAGGAACCTGTCGCCGCCGCCGTAACTATTATGGCTCTGGTCTTGGACAAGTAGCTTGTACGTCTCTAGCTTACCAGTGGTTACCGTTAGGCGTGTTGGGGAATATGGGTGCGAGTATGGTTCGATCCACCGGGGACGGTCTCCCTTACGCTCCGGGATCCGTTGGCTATGCCCCGTTAGGCACAGTCCCGTGTTGGGAGCACCTTACCTGCGCTCTGGGCGCTCCGCACGTTGCGCTTGATGGCTATCGCGCTCCGGACGCCATTGACCCCCTATGGTGTTTGATCCGTGGGCCTAAGTCAATCTCGGTGCCGAGGGTCATGCTGCCCATATTGTACCAACGCGGCTACTGTGTTTGTTAGGGTGTCTAGCGAAAAGCCTTGTAGCGTCCCTATGCACTCACACCTCGGAAGTGTGGTTCGTGCGTGGTTGGGTGGAAAGCTCCTTCGAGCTTTTGCGCTAACGGTTGGGGAAAGGGCGAAACCTCTGCAGAGTGTACATCTATCATGATAGCCGTGCTCACGGTCACGAGCGGCCTGGATCCTTTTTGATTAGAAGATGATGTTAATGATGATGCTTCATGGTATTAATGCTACTTACATCTATAATGGGGTTACAACTGGGAGTTCCTATGCACATGTAGTAACTAGGTGAATGATAAAACGAACCAACTAAAAGTGCTAAAGCAGTAAACCCGAGTCAGTCTTTTCAGCCTTGCATATACTCCTGTTATACTTGCTAAGTAAAGATGAGTTACTTACACTTGGCAACAATCAACAAAATCCCGGACGGGTAACAGATGGAGCAGTGAATGAGGAGGCATTCGCAGACTTCCCGGAGGATCTTCCTTACTTCTGAGCTGCGATCAACCAGTTGGCGTCCCTGTGGGAATTGAGGCGCCATTTGTCTTTAGTTGAGAACTTTAATAAATAGACTTCCGCTGTGTTATTCGTGTAAGACTATGTCTTTGTGTTAAACTCTGGATGTAAAACTATTTATTTCGAGCATTGTGTTCTTTGAGATCCATATTTGTATGCTGTATGTGTTCTGTGGACGTCCTGGGCACACATACGGACGCATTCAGGTTTTGGTAAATCTGGGTGTGACACTCTGCCTTGAGATCCTCCTGTCTTTCCCAGGTAGCCTCATCCTCTGAGTGCCGGCTCCATTGAACCTTGCACATCCGGATTACCTTATTCCTGGTTACCCTCTCAGATTCTTCCAATATCTTAATTGGATGCTCGTCGTAAGTGAGGTCTTCCTGCACGTTCAGCTCCTCGAGCGGGATTTGTTCCTCGGGTACCCGTAAGCACTTCTTTAGCTGCGATACATGGAACACATTGTGTACTCCGGACAGCTTCTCTGGCAACTCTAGTTGATAGGCCACTTCGCCTTTCCGTTCTAACACCTGAAAGGGGCCGATGTACCGAGGTGCTAGCTTGCCTTTCACATTGAACCTCCGTACTCCTCTCATGGGTGACACTTTGAGGTACACGAAGTCTCCGACTTCGAAGCTGAGGTCCCGCCGTCTGACATCGGCATAGCTCTTCTGTCGAGACTGTGCGGCCTTCATGTTCTGCCTGATTATTTGCACTTGTCGCTCCGCCTCTTTCAAGATCTCAAGCCCGAACACTTGACTTTCCCAAGTCTGATTCCAGAACAACGGTGTTCTACACTTCTTCCCATACAACGCCTCGAAAGGTGCCATCTTGATGCTCTGCTGGTAGCTGTTGTTATAAGAGAACTCCGCATAGGGTAGACTCTTATCCCAACTGATGCCATACTGTAGAGCACATGCCCTCAACATGTCCTCCAAAATCTGGTTGGTCCTTTCGGTCTGCCCGTCTGTCTGTGGATGATAGGCTGAACTGAATTGCAACTTCGTATCCATGGATTCATGTAGTTTATGCCAGAAATGTGAGGTGAACTGGGTACCCCGATCAGACACTATCTTCTTCGGTACCCCGTGCAGGCATACGATCCTCTCCATATATAGCTCTGCTAGTTTGGCCCCCGAATCCGTGGTCTTCACCGGGATGAAGTGGGCCACTTTAGTCAGCCGGTCCACGATTACCCATATAGAATCGAACCCTCTCTGTGTGCGAGGCAGTCCCGTGATGAAATCCATTCCTACTTCCTCCCACTTCCACTCGGGTATCCTCAACGGTTGCAGCAGTCCGGCTGGTCTCTGGTGTTCGGCTTTGACTCTTTGGCATGTGTCGCATAGGGCTACGTATGTCGCGACGTCTCTCTTGAGCCCATACCACCAAAACTTTTCCTTGAGGTCCAGATACATCTTGGTGCTCCCCGGGTGTATAGAGTACGCGGAGTCGTGGGCTTCCCTCAAGATTATATCTCTGATGGGCTGTAAGTCTGGCACACAGATCCTATCCCCGTACCACAGAGTTCCCTGTTCATCCACTCGGAACTCATGTGCTTTTCCCAGTTGGACTTGTTGGATCAATTCCTTGATCCTCTCGTCCTCGAGTTGACCCTTTCGGATCTCGTGTTCTAATGTCAGTTCCACTACCATTTCAGTCACCTTGGCCACCATACCTAAACTCATCCGTTCCAACTCCATTGCAAGTTCCTCTGGCAAACTAGTACCCGTAACCATATTCACATAGCTCTTCCTACTAAGAGCATCTGCCACTAAGTTCGCCTTTCCTGGATGATAGTGAATCTCCAGATCATAATCCTTGATTAGCTCCAACCACCTGCGTTGCCTCATGTTCAGCTCCGACTGCGTGAACACATACTTGAGACTCTTATGGTCGGTATAGATATCACATTTGTGCCCAATCAGGTAGTGCCTCCAGATCTTCAGAGCATGAATCACTGCTGCCAGCTCCAGGTCATGGGTCGGGTAGTTCAACTCATGTTTCCTTAGCTGCCTTGAAGCATATGCCACAACCTTGCCTTCCTGCATGAGCACACATCCTAACCCTTGCCGGGACGCATCACAGTAAACTGAGAAACTCCTGGTTATGTCTGGCAGTACCAACACTGGTGCAGTGGTCAACCGTTTCTTCAATTCCTCGAAGCTGGCCTGACACTTCTCAGTCCAAACGAACTTGGCGTCCTTTTCCAACAGAGCTGTCATGGGTTTAGCGATCGCAGAGAATCCCTGAATGAACCTCCGATAATAACCTGCCATTCCCAAGAAACTCCGGATCTCGCTCACATCTTGTGGGGGGTTCCAGTTGAGCACATCACTGACCTTCCTTGGATCAACAGCGACTCCTCCATTAGACAAAACATGGCCCAAGAATGATACTTCCTTTAGCCATAAGTCACACTTGCTCAACTTGGCATACAACTGATGTTCCCTGAGCCTCTGCATCACTAGCCTCAGATGTTCCTCGTGTTCTTCTTCATTCTTCGAGAAGACCAGGATATCATCGATGAACACCACCACGAACTTGTCGAGATAGTCCATGAACACGCTATTCATAAGGTACATGAAGTAGGCCGGGGCATTGGTCAACCCGAAGGACATGACTGTGAACTCATATAGCCCATACCGGGTAGTGAAGGCGGTCTTAGGGATATCCGTAACTCGAATCCTCATTTGGTGGTAACCTGACCGAAGATCTATCTTAGAGAACACACAAGCCCCCCTCAGTTGGTCAAAGAGATCATCAATCCTTGGCAGAGGGTATTTGTTCTTGATTGTCACTTCATTAAGAGCTCGGTAATCGATACACATCCGCTGTGTCCCGTCCTTTTTATCCACGAACAACACCGGTGCTCCCCAAGGCGAAGAACTAGGACGGATATACCCCTTGGCTAGCAGGGCCCTTAATTCATCCTTTAATTTTTCTAATTCTTTAACCCCCATTCTATATGGCCTCTTGGCTATAGGTGCTGTCCCAGGTTTAAGTTCAATAATAAACTCTACTTCGCGTTCCGGGGGCATACCTGGCAACTCCTCTGGGAACACGTCCGGGAATTCGCTCACCACCCGGATGTCTTCGAGTACCTTGCCCTCAGCTTGGTGGGCCATGCTGTGCTCCAAGGAACTCGTAGCCACATATTCTACTTTCTCACCCGTTCCAGCGGTGATCTGCACCGTCCTCTTGGAACATTGCATCACCGCATCGTGCCTTGCTAACCAGCTCATTCCCAGGATTAGATCCATTCCAATGGAATTCAGGACTATCGGGTATACAAGGAAGTCTACCCCCCTTATAGAAAGTGGCACTTTAGGACAGTATAATGTGGCTCGTAATTCCCCTCCCGGTGAATTAACTACCATAGTGTTTTTCATGGGTTGCATGAGCATTGAAGCCTTTTTCACAAACTCGACAGATATAAAAGCATGCGAAGCTCCAGAATCAAATAAGACTGTTGCAGGGTGTGAGTTGACTGGGAACGTACCGACGATCACGTCAGCTGCCTCTTGAGCCGTCTCTGCTCCCATGTGGTTGAGCTTGCCCTTTGCAAGGTTCTGTTGGCCTCGGTTACCTTGGGCTTGCTGTTGATTCCCATTTTGTTGTCCGATCCTCTGATTGTTGACATTCTGGCCAGCATTCTGAGCTCTCTTGGGACAGTTGTTTGAATAGTGCCCTTGTTCACCACAGGTGTAGCATGCTCTTGCGCCAGCAGGGGCGTTGTTGGCCTGAGGGAGGCATGGTTGACCGCCCTGCTGTTGATTCTGATAGCGCTGCTGTGGCTGTTGCTGGTTCTGGTGGCGGTACTGCTGCTGCTGTGGTGGTGGATACTGAGGGCGCTGTGGGTTCTGATTGCGATTCAGAAGACCAGACTGGCCCTGATAGCGCTGCTGCTGCTGTGGTGGTTGGGGGTTGTAGCGAGGCCGACTGCTGCTTCCAGACTGCTGGTTCAGGTATTTCCTCTTCTTATCTTCAATTTCCTGACGCTTGTGCTCTATCATCAGGGCTCCATCCACCAGTGCTCCGAAGTTCGGGAAAGTGATGCACATGATTTGAAGCTGTATGGTGTCATGGAGACCATTCCGGAAGCGAGTCTGCCTCTTCCGGTCAGTAGACACATCTTCGGGAGCATAACGGGCCAACTCCATAAACTTGTCACGGTAGGCGGTGACACTCATGCCTTCTTGTTTTAGTGCCAGGAATTCATTCTTCTTCAGTGTCATTAATCCCTCGGGCACATGGTGCGCACGGAAGCTGTCGCGAAACTGCTGCCAGGTGATCCGGTTGCGGTCAGGTTGAGAGACCTGATACGTCTCCCACCAGTCCAGAGCGGCTCCCTGAAGTTGCCCTGACGCATAGAGGACTTTCTCTCTATCATCGCACTGTGCAATGTCCAGCTGCCTCTCAACTGATTTGAGCCAGTCATCTGCTTGCAGGGGGTTGCTGGCATGGGAGAAGGTAGGCGGGCGACCTTTCATGAATTCTCCCCGCTTGTCCCTGACTGGCACGGGGGGTGGCGCTGCTGGATGCTGCTGGTTCTGTTGCACCACTTGTACTAGCTGTTGCATCAGCTGAGTCTGCATCATAAACATCTGTTCCACCGTAGGTGGTGGTGGTGGCGGTGGCGGATTGGCATTGTTAGTATTGTTTGCGTTGTTCCCACCCTGGTTTCCTGTGTTCCCAATGTTACCAGCAGACCTCCTGGTGTCAACCATCTGTCATTATAGCATAAGTCCCCATGGTTACGTTATTGTCCACAATATCATAATCCAAAACTAGTGCAGATAATGCTTAGAGTGAGCATGGTACTGACAGGATATGGTATGAAGGTAAAAATAAATGGGATGGGTAACAGCAGAGATAAAACCCAACTAGTTATTCATTAAACCTTAAGCCTTAATCCAAAACTAGATGGTTACAAGCTGGCGCCAGCGCCCATCACAAACATTACAAAAATCCAACTCAAACATAAGCATAATGATAATCCAACCAAACATTTAAGGACATAGATCACACACGACTTGACACTAACACACCAGTTTTGACTCAAAAGAAAAGCGTAATGAACGATCCCTATTACATCTCATGGTGGACATCTAGGGGTCGACGGTGGTGCGGACTGAAACGTCGCCGTAGCGGGCCCTCTTGCGAGGTGGGGACTCTCCCGCAAACACCGGACTGCGAGGGGGGGGTGCTCCCATCATGGTCTCCAGATTCTCAATCTTCTCATAAGCAGCCAGGAGTCGGTTCCTCAAGAGTTGGTTCTCATCCAGTGCGGCATCCAACTCGGTGTTGGTGGTAGCCAATGCTGCCACTGCAGCGACCAGCTGGGGGTCTGTCTCCTCTGCAACCGAAGCGATGCGGCAAGCTGCCTCACCACTCCTCCTGCGGGGAAGGTACCTGTCCGACTCGAACTCAATCTCCCCCCAGAGCCTGTCCCTGTAAGCGTAGAGGGCCTGGCGTGCGGCGTCGGCGATCCCTGCTGCCTGAGTGGTCCTATCACTCAAAGCAAAGTGTGAAGTGACCTGCTCTGCTGCCCTCATGGTCCTGTTGGTCACCCGTACGCGCACCTCCGTACTCCAATAGCCAGGATGGTCGGGTGAGTCCAGAAGGAGCTGTGGTACTCTACCCCAACCCTGCTGGAACCGTAGTGGTCGCGGAGCATGCTGAGCAGGCGGGTATGGTAGAAGTGGTCGCCCCCATCTCGAACGTAGACAGTGCTGGTCCACCTCCTCTCTGGCTGAGGTGGTTGTGCTGGTGGAGTAGGTGGCGGCGTGGGCTGCTCCCCATCATCATCATCATCATCTGAGTCATCGGAGTCCACTGGATCATCACCAGATCCATCTCCTCCTGGGGCGACCTGCTGACCAGCTGGGGCCTCCTGCTCTCCTGCTGGAGCCTCCTGATGCTGCCCCTGCTCAGCATCCATCATCTCCACTTCCTCGGGGTCCTCCTCCTCCTCTGTCTGCTCCTGCTGCTGCTGCTCCAGCTGCTGCTGCTCCTCAACCTCCCTCTGGAGCTGCTCCAAGGCCTGCTCCCGTCTCCTCTCCCACTGCTCGTAGGCGTCCTGGGGGCGGATAACAGCGAGCATGGCCTCACTGACACGAGGCGGAAGGTAACCACACATCCTCTTGCGCGGGGTCATCTTCGTGCGGGCCATCTATAGCAAGGGAGGGAACAGGTAGAAACAAAAGAGTTAAACATTTTCACAATAAAGAAAACAACACCATTTAAATACAATTAAAACCTGTAAAACAAAAACAAGACATCTCTTTAAAAAAAAGGATCTAAATAAAACAAGACGGAACAACATTTTGGAATAAAGCTAATTCAGATAAGACCTGCTGAAAAGAACATCCTTTTTCATTAGAATTTAGATAAAGCAAAACAAGACAGCGGATAGCAACATTTCAAATACTAAGGCAAAACAATGCATTTAGCTTAAATTAAATGAAATGAACTAAAAGATAGCAAATAACATCATTTCAAAGAAAATAAGATAAAACAATGCATTTTAATTTTAAATCAAATAAAATAAACTAAAATAGATAGAGGAGCAAGGATAAAATAAAATCTAATCGTCCGTTCTATCTAGGCTGCGGTCCTACAGTCAGCACGGCTCTGATACCAATTTGTCACACCCGATTTTATACAAAAACCGAATGCGGCCATATGTGTGCCCAGGAAGTCCACAACCACATATAGCGATACAAATATGGTAAAAACAGAGAACACATGCTCGAATTAAAAGGGTTTACATCAGAGTACAAAGCAAAGACATAGTCTTACACAACGTCACAGCGGAAGTCTAATTATTCAACTCTCTTACGAAAAGGAAAACTAAAGGCGCCGTGCTCCACAGGGACGCCGACTGGTTGACCCCAGCTCAGAAGTACGGAAGATCCTCCGGAAAGTCCGCGAGGGCGGCGTCATTCACTGCTTCTCCATCTGTTACCCGTCCGGGATTTTGTTGGTCGTTGACAAGTGTAAGTATTCCATCATACTCAGCAAGTGTAACATAGAGGTATGAAAGGCTTAAAAGGGCTTGACTCGGTTGAACTGCATTTAGCATTTTTAGTTGGTTCATTTTAACATTATCCAACTTACTACAAGTGTGAGCAACTCCCGGTTGTAAACCCATGAATAGAGTGTAAGTGTAATTACAGGAACAAACATCATCTCTATTTATGAGAGCCACTAATCAGAAAGGATCCAGACCGCTCATGACCGTGAGCACGGCTATCATGATAGATTTACACTCTGCAGAGGTTTCGCCCTTTACCCAACCGTTAGCGTAAAAGCGCAAGGAGCTTTCAACCCAACCACGCACGTACCACACTTCCGAGGTGTGAGTGCATAGGGACGCTACAAGGTTTTTCACAAGACACCCTAACAAGCACAGTAGCCGTTTTGGTCCAACTTGCAGCGCATGGCCCCAAGGCATCGAGATCGACCGTCGCTCAGGGCGCAACGTGAGGGGGGTCAATGGCATCCAGAGCGCGGACCTCAGGGCGCAACGTGAGTCCATCAAGCGCGACGTGTGGGGTATCCAGGGCGCGAACGTGGACACCCCCAACACGGGACTGTGCCTAACGAGACATAGCCAACGGATCTCAGAGCGCAGGTGAGACCGTCCTCGATGGATCAAGTCCATGCTTGAACTGCAGTTCCCCACGTACGCCTTTCGGTAACCACTGGCGAGCTAGAGACGTACGAGCTACTTGACCAAGACCAGAGCCATAATAGTTCCGGCGGTGGCGACTGGTTCCTGGGTTGCCGCTTTCCGAACCGGACCTTACGGTGAGACGCTAGAACAAAGCACACAGCACTTGCTCTAGCTCCCTGAGCCAAGTTGCTAAAGAGCAAGTTTTACCATCATGTTGAAGTGAACCTTTACATCAATATTAACACTTAAATAAAGGTGACAGTAGCTGCGCTTAGCAAAGACTACCCATAAATGCATGAACCCGGGGTATAACAAGGACAGGATAAAAGTAGCTAGGTACAACCTTAAGGCTTATCAAGTTAGACACATGCAAATATGAATGATTGATTAAAGGTGAATAGGTTGCAAGGAATTTCCACGTTACACTTGCCTTCCTCGAAGGGTTGCTGCTGCGGGTCCTGCTCCTCGTAGCCCTGGTCGTACGCGAACTCGAACGGGGCGGGCTCGAACGGCTCACCGGCTGCCACACGATTCACCATACAAGCATCCAGACAAACCAATACATGCAAGCAATGATATTCTATTAGAACAGTACACCAAACAGTAGAAAAAAGGTAAAATAAGGTTACAAAACTATTCTACACTTCGCTACGAACGCATGAGCGCAAGAATCACTCAAATCGGAGCTAGAACGCGAAAACTACGCTAAAAACAAGCCACAGGGACTTGCTGGCAAGAAACAAGAACTACCAGGGGCCTAAACGCGATAAAAAGGACTAAACTGCGAGAAAACTAAAACTGCGCTGGACCTATGTGTAAAACAGAGAAAACTCGGGGGCCTAAGCGCAAAAGCAGCTGACGGCGGCGGGGCGGCTGACGGCCGGCTGACGCTCGGCTGGCGTCAGCCCGACGCCGTCTGCTGGCGTCAGCAGGGGGGGGCGGGGCCGGCGCGGCGCACTGTGCCGTGGACCGGCCCGTGGACCGCGCGGCGGCCGCGGTCCATGGCCCACGGTGCGCCGGCCGCGTACCGCTTCGGCGGGATTTAATCCAGGCCGTTGCGGCCGGATCCAGCGGCGGGGAGGGGCTGCGGGCGACGGCGGGCGGCGGCGGTCGCCGGCGCGCGGCGGCGCCATGGCCGGCGGGGCCGCGGATGCTTGCGTGGGCGCTGCGGCTCGCGGGGGACGACGCGGAGGGCACGGGGAGGTCGAGCAGCTCACCGCGGTGATGATGGGGGCGTCGACGGCGAGCTCCGGGGCGCTGGGGCGTCGGCGGCGAGCGGCGGCGCTGCGGTTCGGTCCGGCGAGCGGCGGCGCTAGCGCGGAGGGCGAGGGAGAGGGCTAGGGCGAGCGCTGCGGGGTGGAAAAGGGGGCGGAGCTCGCGGCGACGGGTTTTAAAAAGGGGAAGGGGGCGCGGCGGCCGCGGGGTAACGCCCCTGCCTTCAATGGCAGGCGGCGGCGGCTGCGGCGGTGATCGCGGGCGGCGGCCGCGGGCGGGGAAGGGGCTGACAGGCGGGGCCCGCCTGTCGGCGGCCGCGGGCGAGGGGAGCTGGAGTGCCGCGCGCTGGGCCGGGACGCGCGCGCGGTTGCTGGGCCAGCGGCCCAGGTGGGAAGGAAGGCGGGGGCGCGGCTGCGGGGCGCTGGGCCGGGGCGGCTGCGGAGCGGGCTGCGCGCGCGGGGGAAGGAGAGAGGAGGGAGGGGGCTGGCCTGCTGGGCCGCGCTGGCTGGCTGGGCTGCAGCGGGAAAAAAGGGAAGGAAGGGGAGAGGGGGGGAAAAGTGCAGGGGGCAAAGATGGACTTTGAGGAAAAAGAAGAAAAACAAAAAGAGAAACAAAACAACCCAAGCAACCAAAAATTGTGCAGCAGCATGAATGCAACATACATGTTCCTAAACCTTATATTTGATTTTAATTTCTCTGAAAAAGTTTTATTTCCCTATGATTTTTATGAACAATTGGATAAATACCATTTAATTACTAGAAATTTTACAAAGGCATTTTTAGGGTGTTACAGAGTTCTACCCTAATCTTGGGTAACTCCTTCTCCGACTGATCCCCCCTTTTTTTTTGCAAACACCTTCTGCTCTTTGTCGATAACCGAACGGTATCGTTGTAACGCCTCGGCTTTCATTAGACTGGCTTCACTCTGGGGACATGAAAATTCATGGTATTCTTAACATTGACATGCCCATGAATGCTTAACATCCTCATGTTGTAGTTGCGCCTCTAGCTCTGACACTCTACAACTTCTCTTATTCCTTTGACTATTCCATGTTTCAACAACCTGTCTTTTTCCTGGTCCCGGGTGAACCTTACCTTTGTCATCTCCATAGTGGGAGGGGACGATAATTCACATTGCATCCTTCCTTGTCGGGCCTCAGCTTGTATGGCTAAGAATTCCTCGTAGTTGAATGGTGGCGGGGACGGGGATGCTGTAATCAAGACCTTACGATTTTCTTCATTGTAGTTGTTGAGGAGTGGGTCTTGTTCCATCATAACTTGTCTAATTTTCTTCATAGTTTGAGCCACCGTGTGCAACGTTTGACTCTATACTTACATAAGCTATGTCGTCTTAAGATGGTATGAAATAGCTGGCGCATCGTCTCCACGGGCACTTTTGACACTGCTCCCGATGGGGTTTCTCATCTTCAGCCTCTAGTGTCAAACTGTGTAGAATCTTCGATCTTCATCTTTCTCATTTCTAGAGTCGTCCTTCGAAGAGAGGTAGATGGGAGAAAAGCAAGAAATAGGGTGGGAACGAGAATTCTATAAGGCCTTCTTTTCTTGGACTTGTCCCGGGTGTTGATAATTGCAGATGCTTGTCGTTGATGTTGATGTTGTCTGTCTTTCTTTCCTCTTCGTCTTTCTGTTACTGGGTCATCCTTGGAGAGAAGTAGATGGGAGGAAAGCAAGAATTAAGGTGGGATAGAGAATTTTGTAGTACCATCTTTTCTTCGACTTGCTTCATGTGTACCTGGCTGCAGATGCTTGACTTTGATATTGGTGTTGCCTTCACCTTCTATGTTGGTGTTGCCTTCATCTTCTCATCCAAGATGCTCCCTTTGATTAGAGGGAAAGAAAGAAGGATGACAAGGAGGTGGGAGGAACAGAAGAAGAACCCCAGCTAGGCAACTGATGTTATTGTAGGTAGAAGACCCACAATACACCAACAATCAATACAAAGAAACAAATCACACAAGGTCATAAAACCAAGCATCATCACGCAAACACAGAACAACAGTCAACAATTGTTAGTCGATGCTATGTGTTGTTAGTAAGGTTGCAAAGGGGTGCTCCTAATTCCTAAGCAGGGCTCTAACGTCAAGCTTGAACCAACATTAGAATAGGTGGTGTTGATCACCTGAGATGAGTATAGAAAAGAGACTTTGGAATCTAAAGGACTCAAGGAGAGACTCCAAAGAGAACCAATTAATGTCATATAAGGGAAAATGGATATTCTCGTATGAATGTTGAGGAGGAGATGAATATACGAGAATAACAAATGCAAGTACAGAGATAAATTGAATAAATAGAGATGAAAAGGAATTGTAGAAATTATAGGTCAGGGAAACAACAAGGAGAGGTTGGATAGACAAGGGTCGAAATTAGCAACATCACCGATAAAACAAGAAGGTGAGACGCAGGACATAGATAAAATAATTAATCAAAATGGAAACATATTCAACATCAAGTAGACAAGGATTTGTAGAGTTAAGGATCAAGGGTTCATCAATAGCAAATCAAGGTGGAGATAAAAGACCAAAAGTCAAGGATAAGAAGTAAGCGTTCAAGGTGTGGATAAGCGGTCAAGGAGTAGGAAGAGTTAACAGAGGGGCCAAGGATAACATAGATGAAGTTTATATGATAAAGAGGACCTTCAGAAACGACCATTTCAATCTAGGCTGTGATCCTACAGTCAGCACGGCTCTGATACCAATCTGTCACACCCGGAATTACACAGAAACCCGAATGCTGCCATATGTGTGCCCAGGAAGTCCACACAACACATATAGCTTACAAATATGGTATTACAGAGAACACAATGCTCGAATAAAACAATTTACATCAGAGTTTACAGAAATTACACAGCGGAAGTCTAACTTATTGAACATTGTCTTCTAGTCGAGCCTCAAGTCCACAGGGACACCGACTGGTTGACCACAGCTTAGATGTATGGAAGGTCTTCTGATAAATCTTCAGCCACTGCCTCAAACGCTGCACCATCTGATTACCCGTCCGGGATTTTGTTGATTGAATGCAAGTGTAAGTATTCCATCATACTTAGCAAGTATAACACGGAGGTATGAAAGGCTTAAAAGGCTTGACACGGTTGAACTGCATTTAGCATTTTTAGTTGGTTCATTTTAACATTATCCAACTTACTACAAAGTGAGTAACTCCCAGTTGTAAACCCATTAATAGAGTGTAAGTATAATTACAGGAACAAACATCATCTTCATTAAGAGAGCCACTAATCAGAAAGGATCCAGACCGCTCGTGACCGTGAGCACGGCTATCATGATAGATTTACACTTTGCAGAGGTTTCGCCCTTTACCCAACCGTTAGAGTAAAAGCTCAAGGAGCTTTCAACCCAACCACGCACGTACCACACTTCCGAGGTGTGAGTGCATAGGGACGCTACAAGGTTTTTCACAAGACACCCTAACAAGCACAGTAGCCGTTTTGGTCCAACTTGCAGCGCATGGCCCCAAGGCATCGAGATCGACCGTCGGACTTCAGGGCG
>WEIB01000316.1:0-46347 GCA_015476505.1 Urochloa ruziziensis
GCTGCTTGGGTCGAAAGAAACGCCACCCTCCCCTCAGCCACGGATGCCGCCCGAGCCATACTTCCCCTGATTCGAATGGTTGTTGAGTCTTTCGTCCGCTTATGTCACGTGAAACTTGTCGCGTTGTGTCACGGAGGCTTGTCGTGCGCGTCACGAGGTTTGGCTGCTGTGTCACGGGGGGCTTGTCTTGCTGTGTCACGGGAGGCTTGTCGCTCTGTGGGTGGCCTATATAACGGTTGAGTGGTCTGAGGGGCGCATTGCACCTCTTCCTTTGTTTGTTTTGCCGTAGCCATGATTTTACTTTTGCTTGAAGCGTTGGAGAGTTGGCCGCCCGATCTCGGCGCTGCTCGTTGATCGTTGTGGTGCTAGAAGAATGCTTGCGAGTTGCGGCGGAGGGGAAGAAGGCGTGGGCGCGGTTATGCATGGCTTGCTTGCTGAAGCCATGTATCAAGGCGTGCGCGCTCATTGGGCTAATGGTGTGTTAGCCTGCTAAAGCCTCGCCGTGTTCCGGCACTTCTTTGTGTCGGTGAGTGCCTTGTGTGTGGTGCTACAAGAACGCTTGCGACGTAGTTAGGTCGCTTGGTTCTTGGAGCTCACCACTCCGGGGTCAGTTTGTATCTCTGGGTGGCAACATTGTTGCGCCCAGCTGCGTTTGTATTTGTTTATAGTGCAGCGAGTGGCTGCTATTTGAGCTGTATTAGGCTGTTGTACTCCTATTTTTTTTCTAATAAATGAGGCTTTTTGGTGCGTGTCTTTCTGTAATGATCCTCAGTTTTGTAACCGCGGCTTGTGCAATGACCCGGTTTCATCAGTCCGCATTTGATTTTGGTGATTGGAATTGTGGCCCTTGCCCTTAGGCTTCTATGTTTTAGATTACTGATCCGCAACCTGCTTGGCTGATTCGAATCGCAGCCCCTTGCCCTTAGGCTTTGGGTTTTAGATTCCTGCGATTCGCAGCCTGCTTGGCTGATTCGAATCGCAGCCCCTTGCCCTTAGGCTTTGGGTTTTAGATTCCTGCGATTCGCAGCCTTGCTTGGCTGATTCGAATCGCAGCCCCTTGCCCTTAGGCTTTGGGGTTTTAGATTCCTGCGATTCGCAGCCTTGCTTGGCTGATTCGAATCGCAGCCCCTTGCCCTTAGGCTTTGGGGTTTTAGATTCCTGCGATTCGCAGCCTTGCTTGGCTGATTCGAATCGCAGCCCTTGCCCTTAGGCTTTGGGGTTTTAGATTCCTGCGATTCGCAGCCTTGCTTGGCTGATTCGAATCGCAGCCCCTTGCCCTTTGGCTTTGGGGTTTTAGATTCCTGCGATTCGCAGCCTTTGCTTGGCTGATTTCGAATCGCAGCCCCTTGCCCTTAGGCTTTGGGGTTTTAGATTCCTGCGATTCGCAAGCCTTGCTTGGCTGATTCGAATCGCAGCCCCTTGCCCTTAGGCTTGGGGTTTTGGATTTTGATTTGGTGTGAAGCCTGTGAATACGAGTTGGGCGTCCCCTTCGTATTCACAAGTCTTCCAGGTTTGCCTTGTGGCTTGGTCGAATTGAACAGCCTCTGTTCGGCTGTTTTTCGACGATTTGTTCAAAATATAGAGGGGTAAGGCTCTTTCTTTGATAATAACGAAATGATTACATGAGATACGGTCTCGTTAAAAACCTCGTCTCCGCTAGGAGCCCCCCTTTGCGAGGAAAGAGTACCGTTCACAGGAAGAGGAAAAGTGAAAATTACAATTGTGAAGATAACTATGCTGAAAGTATACTAGGCTTGAGCTGTGTTGCTGATGCTTTTTCTATCATGGGTAGTATTTCTTGAGGTTGTCTATGTTCCAGGGGTGTGAGAGTTCGAATCCTTCCTGGTCCATTAGCCGGAACGATCCAGGTCTGCCGCTTCTGACGGCTATGTATGGTCCTTCCCATGGGAACTGTAGTTTGCCCACTGAGCCTGCGTTTTTCTTTCTCTTCAGGACTAGGTCTCCCAGCTGGATGTCCTTGTGGAGGACTTTCTTGTTTCTCCACTTTCTTGTTTCATCTTGATAGTTTAGAATATTCTGGATTGCGTCAAGTCTGTCGATTTCGACCATGTCCTTGTCAGCGGCCTCGGATTCGTTGTTTGAGTCCGGCGTAACGGCTCTTGGGCTTTTGTATTTGATCTCCTCTGGTAGCATTGCCTCTGCTCCGTATAGCAGTTTGAATGGTGTGTAGCCTGTTGTTCTGCTTACTGCTGTGTTGTGGGACCATACGACTCTCATCAGCTCTTCTGCCCATTGCCTTTGCTTTCTTCAAACAAGCATTTTTTTACCCCTGCCAGTATTTCCCTGTTGCTCGCTCAACCGCTCCATTTGACTCTGGGTGGTAAACTGATGAGAATATTGGATTTGTTCCTATTGTTTGGCAAAACTCTTTGAACTCGTAGCAATCGAATTGCCTCCCGTTGTCGACTGTGAGTTCTTTCGGTACCCCGAATCTGCAAACGATTTGCTGCCAGAAGAATTTCTGAACTGTTGCTGACGTTATGTTTGCTAATGCCCTAGCCTCTATCCATTTGGAGAAGTACTCAATGGCTACAAAAGCGTAGGCTAGGTTTCCCTTTGCTCTTGGCAGTGGTCCTATTATGTCCATCCCCCATCTTTGGAATGGCCATGTTGGTGGGATTAGCTGTGTTTCCGCACCTGGGCGCCTTTGATGCGGCGCTGACATTTGGCATGCTGGGCATGCTTTTACTACCTGTTCCGCATCTCTCAGTGCAGTTGGCCAGTAGAAGCCTTGCATGAATGCTTTCCTCGTGAGGGTCCTTGCCGCGAGATGCGATCCGCACATTCCACTGTGTATGTCCTGGAGGATGGCCTTGCCTTCTTGCTGGGTGATGCACTTCAGTAGTGGGGCACAGACACCTTTCTTGTAAAGCTGATTGTCAATGACTGCGTATCCTGCTGCTCTCTGCTTCATGCGCTTGAGGTCTGATTCGTCGTTTGGCTCGACGTGATTCCGCAGATATGCCATGATCGGTGCTCTCCAGTCCTCACTGCTGATTGCACTAACTAGGCTCATTGGTTGCAATTCTGGCTTGATGGATGGGTGGTGCAACGTTTCGAAGAATACTTCAGGTGGCAGAGTCTCGTTGTTCGCAGCGGCTTTGGCGAGCTTGTCTGCTTCTGAATTTTCTTTTCTTGGTATGTGCTGAATTGTGAAACCTTTGAAGTTTCTTTCCATTCGTCTGACTTCGGCCAGGTATTTTATCAGTTCTGGTTCTCTTGCACTGTATTCTTTTTCCACCTGCCCGGTGATAACTTTCGAATCGGATCGTACCAGGAAGTTTTTGTGTGCCCAGCGCTTTTACTTTTCGCAGCCCCAGCAGTAGTGCCTCGTATTCTGCTATGTTGTTTGAACATTTCTCGTCGTCACCGCTGAATTCCAGTCTTGCCGCGTACTTGACTTGCAGGCCAGATGGGGTTGTAACGACGGCTGCGATGCCCGCGCCGTTTTTTCCCCAAGCGCCGTCGCAGCTTATGTTCCATTCTGGGGTGATTTCTTCTTCTATTGGCCCTTGACTGGGTGAAGTCTAGTCGGCGATGAAGTCTGCGAGGACTTGTGATTTGATTGCGCTTCTCTTTTCATAGTCTATGACGTGCTCGGATAGCTCTATTGCCCATTTGGCTATACGATTTGATGCTTCTTTGTTCTGAAACAGGTCGTGCAGCGGCTGGTTTGTGATTACAAGGATTCTGTAGCTTTCAAAGTAGTGACGTAGCTTTCTTGATGCCATGACCACTGCATAGGCTATCTTTTCTAGTTCTGAGTAGAAAGCTTTGACCCTGCTAGAGCTTCTGATACGAAGTAGACTGGCACTTGCTGGGGTTTCTCTTTGATTTGCACTTCTTGGACCAAGGCGGCACTTACTGCTGTTGGTGATGCTGATAAGTATAGCATCAGCTGGGATCCTGGCTCGGGCGGGGCTAGTTTTGTCATATTGACGATATAGTCCTGGAGTTGGTGGAATGCTTGGCTTTGCTCCGGCCCCCATTGGAATTTGTCTGAGGCACGAAGTACTTTGAAGAATGGTAGGCTGCGCTCTGCTGATCGAGTTATGAAGCGGTTGAGCGCTGCGATCCGTCCTGTGAGTTTCTGGACCTCTTTTATTGATCGTGGCTCTTGCATTTCTGCTACTGCTCTTATTTTGTCAGGGTTGGCCTCTATGCCTTTGGTGGACACCAAACATCCCAGTATTTTCCCTTTGTACTCTGAAAACACATTTTTCTGGGTTTAGCTTGAGCTTCGCCTGCCTTAGGCGAGCGAACGTTTCGGCAAGGTCTGCTATGTGATCGGATCTGATCTTGCTTGCCACTATTATGTCGTCGACGTACGCGATTAGGTTTCTGTTGAATTGGGGCCCAAAACCTCCGCTATCATTTTGCAGAACATTGTGCCTGCGTTTTTCAGTCCTTCTGGCATTCGTACGAAACAGTAGATTCCGAATGGAGTGATGAAACTTGTTTTTTCCTCATCCGTGACTCGCATCCAGATCTGGTGATACCCTGAGAACAAGTCAAGCAAGGACAGCATCTCGCTGCTGGCTGCTGTATCTACGACTTTGTCAACTCTTGGCAGGGGGTAGTCGCTCTTTGGGCAGGCCTTGTTGAGATCCGTAAAGTCGAGACACATTCTCCACTTGCCGTTCTTCTTCTTTACTGGCACAATGTTGCAAAGCCATTCCGGGTACTCGACCCTTCGTATGACTCCTGCATCTAGTAATCTGTTTACTTCGGCCCTCATTGCCTCTATTCTGTCGTCGGACATTTTTCTCAGCTTTTGCTTCTTTGGTTTCGAGTTTGGTTTCACTTCGAGCTTGTGTTCTATGATGTTTCTGGCAACCCCTGAGAGTTCGTCCGCTGACCATGCGAAGACGTCCTTGTTGTTTCTGAGGAAGGTGATCAGATTCATTTCTTCTGTTTGATTTAGGTTTGCTCCTATGATTACTGATCGATCAAGGACACTTGGGTCGAGGAGTACTTTCTTGGTATCTTCATTGGGACTGACTTCGTTTTTTCTCTGTCCCATTGTGGCTCCTTGAATGGTTGTGGGCTTGGTTCTTCTGATTGAAGGATGTGCACGTTCCTTTGCCCTGGCGTTGAAGCTTTCTCAAGGCTCCTTCCTGACCCTTGATTTCCATAAACAGCTATGACTCCCTTTTCTGCTGGTATCTTCATACACAGGTATAGCTGGTTTATAACTGCCTCGAACTTGTTGATTGTTCCTCTGCCAAAGATTGCCTGGTAGGGGTACCAGATGTCGACTACATCAAACGTGATGTGCTCGGTTCTTGCATTTGACATGTTTCCAAATTAGACTGGCAAAGTGATTTTGCCCAACGCCTTGATGCTTTTCGTTGCGCCGAACCCGTATAGCGGCGTGTCAGACGGTTGGAGCATGCTCTTGGTCAGGTTCATTTGCTCGAAAGCTGACAAGAATATGATATCTGCCGAGGAGCCTGTGTCCACGAGTATTTTCTCTATGGTCCATCTCGCGATATTGGCTTCGATGACCATTGGGTCAATGTGTGGATAGTTGTGTAGCCGTATATCTGCTTCTGTGAATGTGATTGGTATATGAGACCAATTGGTTCTTGCAACTTTGTTGTCCGTCATGACCACGTTGATTTCTCTGAAGTAATTCTTGCGCTGCTTCTTAGTTTCGAATTCCAGTGAGGAGCCTCCACTTATGGGTGCTATGATGCCGTAGCTGGGCAATGTGTCTGGGCTTGCGTGGTTGCTTGAATTGGTTTCTTGCTTTGGGGGATTGGGTGGTGGTGGTGGTAGCTGCAATTGCGATTGGTTTGGCGGTAGTGCTAGTGAGGAGTGGTGATTGGTGTTGATTCTTTGAGTTGCTGGGGTTTTGTGGGATTGAGGTTGCCATGTGGGCTGGTAGTAGTTGGTGTAATGGTGCGGCGGGTTTGGGTTATGGTGGTGGTTTTGCCATTGTTGTTGGGGTTGCCACGGCTGGGATGCTTGCCAGCCTGGTTGTGGGTTCCATTGGTTCGAGGTGTGGGCTACTATTTTCGCCTTCCTCTCTTCTTCCGCCAAGTGGTCTGCTCTTAGCTTGTACGGGCAGCGCTTGGACCCATGCTCGTCGTTCATGCCGTGCCACATGCAGTACCACTGTTTTTTCTCACTATCTCCCCTGCCGCGGCCGCGGCCTCTGCCACGCCCGCGGTTGGATTTTCCTCCCCTCTGGGCAGCCTGGCTCCCTGACTGGCCTGTCGAGCCGGCGAATTCGCCGTCTGGCTGCTGGCATTGATGGTCTTGGTTGATGTTGAATAATGTGCGGGTTGGAGGTGGGCCGATCGAGTGCTGATGGTTTCTTTGGTGGCTGTCTTGCTTGGACTGGTGCCAGTTGTTGTCTCTTTGGGCTGCCTGCTTCGCTGCGTATTTCTGTGCTTGTTGTTCCTCATGGCCTATTCTGTAATCGTTGTCTGACCGTGAGTACTTCTCTAGTTCTTCGTACAGCTTTGCCATCGTTTTGGGGGTTTCTCTGATCAGGCGGGCTCTACATTGCCTGTACTTTAGGCCCATGATTGCGTAATTGATGGCTACGGCGTCGTCCACTGCTGGGGCTCTTGTTCTGAGGTTTACGAATCTCTGGAAGTAGGCCTGCAGTGGCTCTTTCTCCTTTTGCTTGCAGTTTGCGAGCTCGACTTCCGTGATTGTCGGCCTGTGGAATCCTTGAAAGGTTGCCAGTACTCTCTCCCGCAGTTCGTCCCACGAATGGAAGCAGTTTGGCTTCAAGGTAGTGTACCACTGCAGTGCTGTGTCATCCAGAGCTATTATGAATGATTTGGCGAGTACTGTGTCGTCGCCACCTGCTGATTGTATTGCTGCTTCATAGCTCATCAGGAATTGCTTGGGGTTGGAGTGCCCATCGAATCTTGGTAGGGTGACCGCCCTATAGTGCGGTGGCCAGGGTGCTACTTGCAGTTCTCTTGACAGTGGTGATGTTGGGTCGCATGGTCTGCTAGGCAAGACTCGTATTCCAAAGCTGTGATTTATTTGATCTGCAACTTGATGGTTGATTGTATTGTGGCTGTTTTGCGACTGCCTTTGCTCCCCATGGCTAAGATGGTGCGTCGGGTGTTGCTGTGTTGCATGAGCAAGGTTTTGAGTAGGGTTGGATGCCGTGGCTGCTTGCAGTTGCCCTACCTCTCTCTGGAGGTTTGAAAACTCTTGCCTGGCGCGAGCAATCTGCTACTGCATCTGGCTGGTCTCTTGTTGGGTTCTTTGTGAGGCTAGGTTGTCTCGAAGCCGTCTGAGGCTTTGCAGCTCTTCTTGCAGTCTTGCTAACTCGACCTCTTCTGGGGTTGTTTGGTTGTTCGGGTGGGCTGCGGCGCTTGCACTTGGCACTGCTGCTGGCGCCGGATCTCTGGGTGGCAGAACAGTTTGAGCGGCCTGCTGGCCTAAGCCTTGCGCAGGATCAGTGACTGCTTCATTGGAGGCTCGGTTGGTGGTACGGCTTGAGTTTTTGGTGGTCCGCTTCTTGGGAGGCATCGTGGGTTTACTCGAGTCACACAAACGGTGGGCGCCTCGTGTTGGCTCGAGAGCGAGCTCAGGAGCCAATACGAAAGTGAAAAACGAGACCGGAAAACAAGAGCAAGGAGAGGCGAAGTTCCAATAATGGTCAAAGAATAATCCGAACCCTTACAAAGTGGTGCGCCCTCTCCTTTTATAGGGAGGCGGAGGGTCACTCCCTCAGCCACATGTTCCCTTTCTACCCCTACCTGCTACAATTGTGCTGGGAATATTCTACTTTAACAGATACAAGGGGAATTTTACATCAGGAAGCCAATTTCGACTTGCTTTCGTCTTTGTATGCACTGAGACGCCCGCTGCATCCCGGCTTGACTCCGCGCTCCGGGCCACCTTCATCTTTCCTCGTGGACCTGTTCACAAATGGCTGTACACCATATTAGACCATTAGAGTCGTGAGGAGGATCGGGTGCTCCTCAGCTGGGGGTCCCGAACCGATTCCCAGGTCGATTCGGTCCGCGCACTTGGTGAAGTCGTCCCGTCAGTCGTAGGATGCGGCGGACCAAAACACGAGTTGATTCGGTCCACTAGTCGTGGAACGCGAGGGGCCGAATCACAGCCCGATTCGGTTCGCTACGTGTGGAACGCGAGGGGCCGAATCACAGCCTGATTCGGTTCGCGCACCTACTCGCGCGACGCGACCCGAATCCCTGAAGTCGATTCGGTTCGCCGGGGTGAGCTGCTGACGGGTCGAATCACTGATGGATTCGATCCGCGAGATCCGTAGCCGGAAAAAAACGAGTCACAGATCGACTCGGTTCTGTTGAGTCATGGGCTAACGCGAAACAGGCCGTAGCGCAACAAGCAGGTGACGGAGTTTGCCTGATCCACGTCCCAACACTACCCACAGACCAGCCACAAACCCAACAACAAGTCCAAAGGAAAATGACAACAGCTTAGAATCATATTCATCTCTCTCGTGACCACCATGCACTGGTTCGCTGCTATTGGAGCAATTCTTCTGAAGTGGGTGACCACAGAGACCGCTGTTGCCATTGTACATGAATGGGTACTGCTCGTACAGGGTGTCAAGTTGACCACCTGACGGGATTGTTCCTGTGAGATTGTTGTATGACAAGTCCAGGTAGCTTAAATATGTTATGTTTGACAGGCTTCGTGGGATTTTTCCATAAATCTTGTTTTCCTTCAGGTCGAGTGATTCCAAGTTTTGCATGGCCCCAATCTTGTGTGGAATTCTCCCACTCAATTGGTTCCATGACAAATTCAAATTCATAACTCCATCCAGAGAGGTTATTTCCTCAGGTATGCTGCCATATAATCTGTTCGATGATAAGTCAATACTAACCATCCCATAAAGTTCACCGTCCTTATAATAACGTTCTTGCCCCTTTGTTATGACGGACAAATTCACATGAGTAATAATGACCATATCAGATGTTGGAAACTCAATTATGCCGGCAAATTTTCCAATGTCTTGATAGCGGTGATACGTGAAGGCACTGAATGAAGGAGTATACGCTCTAGTCATACCTGTTAAATTTGACAAATAACGGGGTAAGGGCCCTGATAACATATTGCCTGCCAAATTCAGTTGAGATAGTTGGCTTAGTCTTGTAATGGTTGACGGAATACTTCCATTGAATATGTTCGCGCTAAGATCCAATATTCCTAGCTTCTTGAAATCCCCAATCCACATAGGCAATCTTCCAGAGTACTTATTCCATGCTAGATCTAGGATATAAAGTTCTGTCCACATTTTTAAAGATGGTGGGAAATTCCCAGATAATCTGTTGTTACGTAGAATTAATATTTTGGGCCACCCTGGCTCAATACATAACGGAAACTCTCCATGAAAATAATTGTTGGCTAAGTTCAATTGACCCAGGTCCTTCATCTGACATATAGAGTGTGGAATAAGTCCAGTGAAATGATTAGAGGCGAGATTCAGATATTCTAGGTTTTGAGTTCCAAAATTAGATGACAGAGGTCCTGACAAAGAGTTTTCTGAGACATCAAATTCTTGGAGGTTTATTGGCAACCGAGGTACTGGGCCAGTTAGATTGTTTGAATTTAAATACAGGTTTTCTAATGTTGTCATATTTTCGAAGTCGGCTGGCAATGCACCACTGATTGCATTGTTCGAAATATCTAATATAGTAGCATTTGAATAGGAAGTAAAAAACCAGTCTGGAAGCCTGTCGAATATAGATACTCTTGATATATTTAGGACAACAATATCTTCTTGCATCTTCAGCCAAACTGGAAATCGAGGACCCATCTCGCAAGTCGCAAAATTTGCATATTCAAGCCTGAAGAGAGGCAACCACTCAGGATCCACTGTAATCTTCAAGTAATTACCTGACAGGTCTATTGTTGTCAAGTTTATTAGCTGAGCAAGGTGTTCATGAGTGATCACGCCAGTCAGGTTGTTGTTGCTTAGGTCCATGTCAGTCAATTTATTCAGCTTACCTATCTCAGAGGGCACGGATCCATTGAATTGGTTGTGAGAGAGATCAAGATCGAGTAAATTATTCAGCCTACCTACTTCTGAAGGTACAGGTTCAGCAAATTCATTGTAAGAGAGATCAAGATGGAGTAAATTGCTCAGCCTACCTATCTCAGAAGGCACGGATCCATTGAATTGGTTATAAGAGAGATAAAGATAGAGTAAATTATTCAGACTACCAATCTCTGAAGGCACAGGTTCAGCGAACTGATTGTAAGAGAGATCAAGGGTGAGTAAATTACTGAGCTTTCCTATCTCAGAGGGCACAGGTCCAGTGAATTGATTTCCATAGAGTTCAAGAATGAATAAGCTGGACCATCGGCGCCCTATCCAATCTGGTAGCACTCCAGTGAGATTATTCCCTACTAGACGCAGTTCCTTCAATTTGTTTGTGGAACAGTGTGGCAATAATAACTCTATTATGTCTCCATTCAAGTGATTAAAGCTGAGGTCTAGGCTTTCCAAATTGCACAACTTTGTCATGTTCGCTTTCATGATGTCTATGCCACGAAAACTATTAGAAAAATCAAGGAATTTGAGGGAGGTCATACCTCCTAGCGCATCAGGCACTTGACCGTGTAAATTAGTTAGTGCAAGCTCGAGATGCTGGAGGCTTGTCAAATTCCAGAACCAACATGATGCCCCTTGGCTGTCGAAGTCGTTCCCAGAGAGGCTCAGCTCCCCCAGATCTGTAAGATTAAGATGCGGGAAAGATTGGTTTGCATTTGCTAGAGAACAATAAGTAAGACGAAGAACCTTCAGTGAAGGAACCATGTTCACCTCACGAGCCCAATCGGTAGTCCTGCTGAGGTTTACAGAATTCATGTTTAGGTGCAGTAAAGGCAGATTTTTTATCCATGAGATATCAGTGGTGTACATGAGCGGACTCAAGTAGTCGAAAGAATAAAAAACTGAGAGGTCAAGGTAGTGTAAATTTGAGAGGTTGCCAAGCTGAGGTGGTATCCTCCCAGAAAGTGCCATGTTTGAGAGGTTGAGATATCTCAAGTTCTTTAGTAGGCCTAAGAATTCCGGCACATTGCCTGCTGGCCCCGAAAGGTTGTTCAGGCTGAGATCAATGTGCTCAAGATGATGCAAGGATGTCAAGGAGGGACTTATCTGGCCGGACAAAGCCGTTGCACTAACATAATTAAAGCCAAGCAAAGGATCATAGGCTCGCACATTGCGAAGATGTAGACTGACGACATGGCCGGTCCAGTTGCTGCACCGGACACCAGTCCACCGGCAGCAGTCTTCTTCGTCTTCACGCCATGAGGCAAGACGCCCAGCTGGGTCGCCTGTGATGCCTTTCTTGAACTCCAGCAAGGCATCTCTCTCATATGGAAAGCAGTTGCCAGTTCTGGTGCTGGCGCCATGGCTCTGGCGAGGCGTCGCCAGCCCGTGTGCCACAGAGGACGATGAGAAGAACGTGGTAGCTTCTATGAGGAGGACCAAGAGCATGATGCTGGGACTCATGGTATGAGTAGTGAGTAGGCTTTCGGCTGACTGGCTAAGCACCCAGCTTTAGATTGACGACCCTCTGTACGTACTAGTTGCAGTTCACACCCGGGGCACCCCGTGTGCATTTATAGTGTCATATACAGTTTCGATAGAGTGCAGTGTTTTGCCAGAGTCATTTCAAAACAACCGATTTTGAACATTTAAATGGTGTTAACTGTTAAGTGCAGGTATAACTTAACGCTTATTGTGTCTCCTTCTTCTTGTTACACTTTCACACATGATACAGTAAGGCATGGTCTTTGCCAGTAATAGTGATGACACTAAATAAACTTGCATTTGTACGCATAAAATCTACACATCCTTGGCAGCATTCAAATACTCAAGTGGTTTGCATGCCACTTGGCAACACATCTTATCTTACTATTATTAATTATAGATTTTTTATAGCCTCCATATCAATTAAACTTCACGAGCGAGCTTGAAAGAAAAGATAAATTTTAGATATTCTTATAAAAATTAGAAACATCTTTGTCATCGATTTGGCAGCTGATTCTAATTGTTATTAATAATAATAGCCATTGCGTATATTATGTTTCTTTTTTCAGAACTAAGCCACTATGAAAATGGCTTCAAGTAACTCCCAACAGTTGTTTTAAAATAATCTCCTTCGTCATAGAAAAAGAATCTAAATCGTACAAAATACTTAATTTATCTACGTGATCTGACATGGTCAAAGCAGATGATCCCACGACACAATCTCAACTCAATACACCAACTATAAAGAAATGAGTAAGAAATACAATAATATCGACGTTAACGTGAGAGGATATCTTCCCTAATAATATGGTCATCATAACAAATGTCCTAAAATACCCCTAATATATGATTTTAAATTATCTATTGCTACCAATTAATTTATAAAATTCACGGTGTGTCTCACCATGTATATGTACATGCATGACAGAAGCGACGAGAATACTAATTTTCATGTTTAACATATAGATCAAACTAAGAATTTGAATTAAGCATATGTCAAACACATATGGAGTCGTGGGACGAAAACGAGAATGACAGGCCGAACACATGAAAATGGCCACCAGACACACGTTCGGCCAAGGAACTTGTGCTATGGATCATGGCAGGCCAAAAACCGACAACAGGGATCGTAGGACAAAAATGAGAATTACAGCCTAAACGTTTAAAAAGACCACCAGACACACGTTCAGCAAAGGAAGCTTACTAGAGGCTAAAAACGGGTCATGGGATTGGTGGACTAATTATCAAGGGCGATGTGGGATTTTTTTTCTTCCACCATGGAAGTTAGCGACAGAGACCCACCCTGGCCCGGAGTTCGCCGAACGAGATCCTCTGCAGTTGGTCTCTCTGCTGTTGTGTCGCTGACATGTGGGCCCAAGCTCTGTGGGCCCCACATGTCAGTGACTCAATGGTAGAGGCCCAACTGCAGAGGAACTGCTTCCGAGTTCGCAGCGTCAACCGTGAGTGGCTGCGGCGTGTGCCGTGAGCCGCGCGGCGGCCCTTCCCTTGCGCGGCTAGCATGCGACAAGGCAGACCGTGATATGACGTGCTTGTTGGCTTGTACGTGCGTGCACGCACGAACGTAGCGTCCTGACCGGTGCCGTTCCATATCGTTCGAACACACAGCAGCGCACCGACGTCATGCATGGGCACATGACCAGCTTTTTTTTATATTCAGAACTCTGTTTTGTTTTTACATTCAACTTCTGAACAGAAGGCATGAGTTACCGTCCAGGATCGTCGCCGCGTCAATAATCGTTCCAGTGACCGCCGCATGCCGTGAGCCTCGCGGCGCCGGGCCCGTCAGAACACTGCGCGTAGGAGGACCGGCTGCTTCATTCTGTGAATGCCGTCTCCCCAGCAGAATGATCACGGGATTTCTTTGGTCCACATACCCGGACAGAGCACAGCTCCGCACACGTACTAGTTACTACCAGGCAGGTACTTTTCATGATTTTTTTGTTACTAGCAAAAATGCCCGTGCATTGCTACGGGCAAAAGATATCATTTATATTATCATGTACTTTTGTTATTATAGAATGTCTCATGTGTTTTTAAAAAAACAATGTGTTACTGAAATATGTAATAATTCTATTATTTGGATGACTAACTTTGTAAGTGCATAGCACTAACTTCTGCATCCACATAACACTTGCTAGGTTCATCAAATTTTTAATTTTCACTAATAGGTTATGTGGAAATACTAATAACTCTTAGTATTTCCTTTTGAAACTCTTAAAGCTTTTTTTTTTGTTTCTATCATCCACATAACACTTGCTAGGTTCATCAAATTTTCAATTTTCACTAGTAGGTTGTGTAGAAATACTTATAATTCGTAGTATTTTCTTTTGAATCTCTTAGAGCTTTTTTATCACATGCTATTTTGGCCTAACACATACTATTATGCAAGGCATGGTGATTTGATGCACACAATAGCCCAAACATGGTCACTTTATGTTCTCTATTCATATACTAAATCTGCAAATTAAATAGTTTTGTGATAAAATTAAATTATATTTCTTTAGCAAATGAGTATGCAGGTGAAGGAAATAAAGAGTGGCTACATGAATCAAAAGAATGTGGCTTTGAGCATGTGGTGGGAAATTTTCTATTATATACTGGTTAGAACTAGTGTCTCCCTATCCTATATAGTGGAGACAGATTGTCCAAATGGTTAGAACTTCCAATGTGATGACTGCGGGGTTCGAATCTCGGGGGACACACCTTTTTTCCATTGTTTGTGGTTGCTCATTATTGTTTTTGTATAATTAGAACTTAGTGTTCCACTCTCACAATATGTATCCTAGTCCAACTGGTTAGACCTTTCAACGTTAGAGCTGCTGGTTGTGAGTTTGAGTCTTGGGCGACTCCCCTTTTTTCATGATTTCTGGTTCCCGAGTTTTTTCTTGTTTTCTCATGATCTCTAGCTCGGTTTTTTCCGATTTTGCCTCGGGTTTAAGCGGTTCACCTGGTTTTCTCTCAGGTTTTTACCGTGGGTTAGGGTCACGTACCAAAAAATTTAGCCAGAAGCAATCCTTACTTTATTATTAGTTAAAGATAAAGATTAAAGATAAAGATATGTGATTTTAATTAAGTTTTAGCTATTTTTATGAATTTCTATACATATATTTTTAAGTAACATTATTTGTTTTATATGTATATATTTTCCATAAGTTACATAGTTATATATTAATATTTTATTTAGTTTTTTATAATTTCTTTTGGCGATGCACTAGGTTATTTTTAATTTTTCTATTTGTCAAGCTTTGTAACTTATTCTATATATTTTTTCGAGCAGTACAATTTGTTCCAGGTGTATATATTTTTGTTCTTCTAGCCATATAATTTATTTTAAGTGTATATTTTGTTGTTGCATGATTTTGTACTTTTTGGTCAAAAATATTTTGTTTGACTTAGATTTACTTCTATTCCATGAGTTTTGATGATTTGTCTCAAATTTTAAGATTTATGTTCCGTCGCACAAGTTTAGATAATTTGTTCTAGTCATTAAAATTGTAAGAATTGTTACTTCTTTAAAAATATTATATTTTTTAATCTAAAATAGTCTAATGTTGTCTATTTTTAAAGATCTTATTATAAGAAATATAGTGGTTCAATCAGAGTTTGATTTTTTGAACACTTGATTTTACAGATATAAATTTTTTTTATTTTTCAAATTTCCTCCTCGTGGACTGTGCACACACAACTGAGGGCCGGTGGAGTTGGGTGTTGGCAGAGCCTCGGGAGTTGTGCATTGATCGATGCTTAATGCATACTCCCTCCGTCCCAAAATAAGTGTTCGTTTAGAAAATTTCAGACACAATAGTAGTAGTGAAGAATGACTATGTTACCCCTAATTACTCATGCATTGGAACTAGAAAAGTAGCATCAATTAAACATTTTATTGGCTCTATGCGCTTCTCTATACAACTTTTTCTTGGTATTTGATGTTGCTTTAACTAGGTGGTCCTCCTAAAAGCTATAAGAACACTCTTTGTGGGACGGAGGGAGCAGGTGGCAGCGAGTGGCTCTCATATGACCAGGAAGGATAGTTGTGGCTCCTGTTTGGTCTGGTCACTAGCCTACCCGGCCGTATTTGCCTCCATTTCCCTTGTTGCTGTTATTTGTAGTTTACTGTAGTAAAAATAGCTAAATAATGAACTAGATCTCAGATTTCTTCACCTCAGGTAATAGTAAATGCTGTCATATTTTGAACATAAACCTGTTGTTGTTTGCTAAGACTTTACATATTTTAATTTCATTGATGCAAATACCAATCCCACTCATTTTTTCAGGACACAACAGTTTCAGTGGATACACAAGTGTTAGGATAGTCAGCGTGGAGGGAACCTTTGATGAATTGCTACATCTTTTAATTTATTATCTTGATACAAAATATTTGTATGTTGTAAACATTATCTTTGTGTTATGCGTGTGTTGCGTTTCTGTACAA
This sequence comes from Urochloa ruziziensis, assembly GCA_015476505.1. Lineage (NCBI taxonomy): Eukaryota > Viridiplantae > Streptophyta > Magnoliopsida > Poales > Poaceae > Urochloa > Urochloa ruziziensis. The sequence continues at coordinate 15,978 of WEIB01000316.1, forward strand.
TTTGACATTGGATGATTTCATCAATGAAATATTGTTTTTGATGGGTATAAAAGCTTTCATTTGATGATATATATAATATATTGTTGGCAAATAAAACGTGGCAATAGATTGCATTTATGCAATCAAATATTAAGCGTGGCAATAGACACTCTACCATAAGACAACCAAACATTGAACGTGGCAATAGAGGCTTCATCCTATTGCACCCTAACATTATAGAGGTAACAACGATTTATTTTCGCGAAAATAGAAGGTCCATCTGTACCAACCAACGAATTATCGGTGCAATAGTTGTCTCCACCTTTAGCAACCATCCCTTAGTCGTGGCAGTAGAGGGTTCACCTATAGCAACCACGCCTTCACCGTGGCAATAGAGGGGTTCACCTATAGCAACCAACCATGCTTTGTGGCAATACACGAACTCACTTGTAGCAACCAAAATGATTTGGTGACAATAGAGTGATGCACCTAAAGAAACCAAATATATAACGTGGCAATAGCGTGGTCCTCCTATAGTAACCAAAAGAGGATCGTGGTAATAAAGGTTCTACCTAATGCCACACTTTATGATGCATGTCAATAAATTGTTTGCAATCCCTATTTTTCGTTGCTAATATACCTATTGCCACGCTTTGAGTTGTGGCTACAAGCACCTAGGACAACAACCAATTTGTTGCGAAAGGTTTTATTACCAACAACTAAATCGTTGTCTAATCTCGCATTATTACGTTGTATTAGATTTTTCTTTACAAGAAAAGATCGATTCCGTGGTCCAAACTTTGGACTACCCTCGATATTGCTACCATTTTTTACGAATTTTTTTCGTTGTAATTGCACTTATTGCAACCAAATTGGCCATATTGCAACAAATGTAGGCCGTTGCGTTAGATGTGTGTAGTGGTGGGCACATGGGGGCGGCTGGGTGAGTGGGGATAGGGTTAGGGTTAGTAAATGGCCGCCTCATATATATAGATTCATCATCATTCTAAGCGGTTTGGTGTTGACGGGTTAGAATGAGTACACAAAAAATTAAAAAAATAAAACATGAAGCATAAGTCCAGATAAACATGCAAATAATTAAACAAATACGTTGTTCACAGCGTAGAACGCTACAGATCTATATCCTAGGGAAATTAGTGCGACGCGACAGCAGTACAAGCGAGCCATGTACGTTCCCAAGCCAATCCGTCTTCATCTGGATCTCGAGAACGCGGTAGAAGCTCACTGTCTGCCCCTCCATTTCCAACTACGGGCATGGAACATCTCCACGTCTCCTGCTTTAGGAAGCCACACGAAGAAGGTGTGGTCAAAGCGGTCGTCTTCCATTGTTATCCTGGAGCAGTAATGCCCGAGTACATGCTTCACGACGAAGATGATGGTCATGAATGGGTTCCGGCGGGGGTGTCGTTGGCGATGACGTGGTCCCATTTGAGGCCCAACGACGACAATGACAAGCGATCCTGACCTCCGGGGATCATCTTTAGCTGTTGATGCACCCTTTGGGAGACAAACTCGCAGCGGAGGCTCCGCCCCTCCATGCTGCCTCCCGGCGCCTCCATGCCCAACCTCTGAGTTTCTAGCTTGCAAGAAAAAGGACAAAACAAAGGAGAACACAAGCGTATGAAGGAAGCAGAGTACCAATGAATAAATAGGACATGGCTACGCACACTACCAACTTCTCCATCAAGATGAATCAGATGGAGGACACGTGTCTGGTGCGGTTATTCTATGCGGCCCGTTATGGCCGCCTAGAACCAACCATTTCTTTAGGTGCCAAACTTTATGTATTCTGAATTGTTTCCATCCGCATCATCTGAATAAAAAACTATTATGTCAGGCTTTCCTTATATGTTCTATTGGCTCCATATATACTAGAAAAATTGCATCAGTTTGACTTTGCACGCAAAGTTCAATTGATCAACTTCCTTCCACTCTGAAATTGCAGTGAAAATTCTGAGATAGCAATCAAACTATATGACGGGTGGCAAATTGAGCAATCTTTGTAGCTATAAAACACATATGGAGACAACAAAACAAAAAGAAAAGACTGGTGTAGTAGTTAATTATTTTGGTTCAGATGATGCGCAGGACGGAAACAATTTAGAATACAATAATTGGCACCTCCTCGGAGATCATCACTGCCCGCTGCCACTCGCCTATGTACTCTCAAACGGATCTTCACACACCACTTTCTTTCTGATGTTTGGAGAGACAGAAAGGGCCGAGGGAGAGGGAGGTCAATGCATGTCAGATTGATCGAGGAGGCCACTATATATACACAATCAAGAGTGGGCAACATAGGCAATCTGGAGGGGCTAGCCGTCATGGTTTCAATGCGCCCTTAACTCCCACGCTTTCTCAAGCTGCGCATGCTTCAACTTCCTAGACGAGTGGTTCAAATTCCCAATAAAAACAATTAATCGGTCAAATTTTGCACCGCTTACAAAACGAATATTCTACCCGGCATATTCTACACCTGTTAGAATATCACTCATTCTAACCGGATTTTGTTTGAGCCGGCTCATTTAGTTAAACGAGCCAGCCCAATAGTTGCACTGGCACATTTGAGGACATTATTCGAGCCGGCACCGTTCCAGCCGCTTCCAATGAATTAAACGAAGCGGGGCGTTTTGGTCCAGTGCGGATGGGCCGATGAGGTTAATGGTTTCTGCAGTAGTGCAACCCGAACCCTAATCCCTTACCATCCGGCTCACCATTCACTGCTACTCCCTCCATCCCAAAAAAGGGTCATTCTACATGTTTTAGGACAGATTAACAAAAATGTAAAATGACATTGATTGCCCCTATCTTTTAGCCAGATTTGGTACTAACCGACTGTTGCATGCTTACATGCACATGCAAACTTGCCAAATCAGGTAAAACAACTTGTTTTTTGGGACAAATTTTGAATCCCAAAACGACTTGTTTTTTGGGACGGAGGGAGTAGCTCCCATCGGCATGCGCATATTGTATTTTCAATGTGGCGTGGAAGGAGGAGGTTGTGTTGGAAATAAATGCAATTTAGTAATGAATAAAACAACAATTTCTAGACTCAGAAATATAAGAATAGCATGTATCATAGGCAAATGATTCGACAAAATCAAACCTATCTCAAATACACATTGCAGCAAGACATTGAATAGGGATTCTAGCATTACCTGGTGAAACGAGTTCACTAGCACTAGATAGAGAACATATAGACTTACAATATTGAAAGAGAGGTGCGGCATTCTTATAGTGGGGTTGTTGGCGCTAGAGATAGCGCAAAGTAGATGAAGCAGACCGTTGATGGAGATCTATGAACACCGGCGTAGAGGGAAGTAGACGTTCAGCGAGCAGTCGCGACGGCGTTTCCCAAAAACCTGATACGGCCCCTACCCCGTGCAGGGCCGCGAGGAGACGTAGGCTTCGGAGACCTGCTCTGCCGGCACCGGTGACACGCCGGTGACGGGATGGGGAAGGCGACAACGGCGCATTAAGGAGGTACGGGAGGGAGCAAAAGGGTGTATCCTGGAGGACGACGTCTCGTCCATATATACACGCACACCGCGGTCTGGTATGGTAACCACTCCGTGTAATCACAGCGTCAACGGTAATTGACCTGCCATTTATAATTAACAGCAATGACCATTAACACAAGAATAATTGCTTACCATAATTGGCCAGCGCATTTTTATCCATGCATGCAAAAATTCAGAGTAGCGAAAGGAAGCCGCGCACCCGCAAGCATGAGACGGGAATTTTTCCGGAACATTCACGCGCATGTCGTGCGCCCGCGCCCATCGCCACGCCACGCCACGCCCGGCCCGGCGAGGCGAGGCAAGCGCGCGTGTGTTTCTTCCTTTTCCTCCCCTCACTAGCTCAACCAGGATGAGATAGCACAACTATTTAAGTTGGCCTCACTCCTCTTGGACAAGCAGGGTGGTACTAAACTTTCCCACCATACCATACATGTGTGAGTGGGCCTTTGGGATTTATTTGGAATTTCTATTTGGGCCAAGCCCAAATCTTCTAACAATCCCCACCAGATCCCAGAGGCATGCTTTATTCTCCCTGTACCAAGGTACTATTAATATACCAGTTTTTCAGTGGAGACCGGTTAAGGTTTAACATCCACCTAGAGTGACAAGGTCGACTTAAACACAACTGCACAATGGACTAGGCCTTGAAATGGCAGTTTCGTGTGAATAAGTTTCACTTGGCGTCTTGACTGATACTAGGCTGCCAAATGCCTACCCCGCGGGTGGAGCGTATAAGTCATACTCCTGTCTCACTTCATTTGCTTATTAAAGAGTTCCCAATTCTTACAAACTGTGACCAACAGTTACGCTCACATAGGTGTGTTCTTGCAAGAATACTCTGTAGGACAGTATCTCGCTATAGAAGCCTCAGAACACATTAAGACAAAGTCAGCCTTCCTTACAGAAATGAGAGTACTGCATCTCCAATGGAGTGGGTTAAAGTATATTGTACTCTCCCATCAACCAACAGCTTGTTCTTCCCAGGTCCTAATTCACGGGATCTCCGATCACATAGGTTGGGTTACCACAGAGGTTGACTCACATGGGTCTCAATCCCATCTCCTTCGATGCATTATCAATCACAACACGTGATAGTCCCTTAGTGAAGGGATCTGCCAGGTTTTTAGTTGTATGGATGTAGTCCACAGCTATTACTCCGGAGCTTCTCAATTTCCTGACAGACTTCAATCTGCGCTTTATATGCTTGTTGGATTTCATATTGTCCTTTCTACTCTTGACCTTTGTGATAACAGTTTGATTATCACAATTCATAAGAATAGTAGGAATTGGTTTTTCAACCACAGGTAAATCCATCAAAAGCTCTCTCAGCCATTCAGCCTCAGTAGCGGCTGTGTCCAATGCTGTGAACTCTGCCTCCATGGTAGATTTTGTTAGTATGGTCTGCTTACAAGATGTCCATGAGACAGCACCTCCACCTAGTGTGAATACGTAACCACTAATGGCCTTTAGCTCATCAGCATCTGTGATCCAATTAGAATCACTATATCCTTCAAGTACACCAGGGTACCCTAAATAGTGGATTCCATAACTCATTGTACCTCTTAGATAGCGCATTACTCGGTCAACACCCCGCCAATGATCATCCCCTGGATTAGATGTGAATCTACTCAATTTGCTTACAACAAATGAGATGTCAGGGCGGGTTCCGCTAGCTAGGTACATCAATGAGCCAATGATCTGGGAGTATCTCAGCTGATCCTTTTCCAGTCCCAGTCTTTTATTGGTTCGCAATATTAGACTAGGATCATAAGGTGTTGGAGAAGGCTTGTTGTCCGTGTAGCCAAACCGGCTCAAGACGTTTTCCACATAATGGGATTGTAAAAGAGTAATCCCATTCTCACCCTTGCACTGTTTAATATTTAGGATCACATCGGCTTCTCCCAGATCTTTCATATCAAAATTTTGGAATAAAAATGACTTTACATCATTTATCTCATCGATACTTGTCCCAAAAATCAGTATGTCATCGACATACAAACATAGGATTACTTCCTTACCCCCACCTTAGCGGTAATACACACATGTGTTGGCTTCATTTATGGCAAACCCAGCAGATGTTAAAGTTTGATCAAACTTCTCATGCCATTGCTTGGGTGCCTGTTTTAAGCCGTACAAGGACTTTACTAACTTACACACCTTGCCCTCTTGTCCAGGTGCTATAAATCCATCAGGCTGATCCATATAAATTTCTTCCTCTAACTCTTCATTAAGGAAAGCCGTCTTTATGTCCATCTGGTGGACAAGAAGACCATGGGAAGCATCCATGGATAATAGTACTCGGATTGTTGTTAATCTGGCAACAGGTGAGTAGGTATCAAAGAAATCCTCGCCTTCTTTTTGTGTATATCCTTTAGCCACAAGCCTCGTCTTGTACTTTTCAATAGTACCGTCAGGCCTGAGCTTCTTCTTGAATACCCACTTGCAGCCAACTGGCTTGCATCCCTGTGGTAGATCTGTTACTTCCCATGTGCCATTTGCAGTGATGGAGTCCATCTCACTACGGACCGCATCCTTGCAATAGTCTGCATCAGGTGATGCATATGCTTCTGCAATGGTCGTGGGAGTATCGTCCACAAGATACACAGTGAAATCATCACCAAAGGATTTTGCAATCCTCTCTCTCTTACTCCTTCTAGGAGCTAGTTCACTATCATCCTCTTCATTTTCATGTGAGATTTGAGTTGGCTCGTTTGTGGGTGTGGGTTCAGGAATAAATTCACTTGATGAACTAGGCAAAGAATAAGTTTCTTTCATCGGGAATATATGTTCAAAGAAAGTAACATCCCGTGACTCCAAAAGTGAACCAACCAAAATATCAGACGTCTCAGATTTTATCACTAAGAACTTATATGTCGTGCTGTGGTATGCATATCCTAAAAGGATACAATCAACTGTTTTAGGTCCGAGTTTGCGTTTCTTATTAATTGGTACGCTGATCATGGCCAAACAGCCCCAAGTACGCAAGTAATGCAGAGAAGGTTTTCTTCCTTTCCATCCTTCATACGGAGTTACTTCACTGTTCTTAGTGGGAACTCTATTCGGAACATGACATGCTGTCAAGACAGCCTCCCCCCACCATGCCTTTGCCATACCAGACGTTCCTAACATGGCATTCACCAAGTCCATTAATGTCCGCTTCTTTCTTTCGACAACCCCATTAGACTGAGGCGAATATGGAGGTGTTCGTTCATGAATTATTCCGTGCTCCGAACAGAAAAGCTCAAACTCATTGGAAAAATATTCTCCACCACGATCAGACCTAACATGTTTTATTTTCTTTTCTAGTTGATTCTCCACCTCTTTATAAGTCTTAAAACATTCTAGCGCCTCATCTTTAGTTCTAAGAAGGAATACATAACAGTACCTAGTTGCATCATCAATTAAAGTAATAAAATATCTTTTCCCTCCTTTAGTCAACACACCATTCATCTCACAGATATCAGAATGTATGAGTTTAATAATGTCGTGTGCCTCTCGTCTACAGCCTTGTGTGGCTTACGAGGTTGTTTTGCTTGCACACATGCTTGACATTTAGAACCTTTGACAGTAGGAAAACTAGGAATTAAACTCATACTGAATAAACGCGACATACAACCAAAATTAATGTGACACAAACGAGAATGCCATATATCAGCCACGGAATTGTTTGAATCACAAATATGGTTCACCACTTTGTTACTAAAATCTGAAAGGGAAAAGCGGAACAAGCCTCCGCTATCATAGCCTTTGCCAATAAATTGGCCATATCTCGAAATGACTATTTTATTTGACTCAAACACCAGCTTGAATCCATCTCGACACAAGAGGGATCCACTAACGAGATTCTTCTTGATTGAGGGGGCATGCTGCACGTTCTTCAGCCGCACGATCTTTCCCGAAGTAAACTTCAGATCGACTGAACCAACACCAAGAACAAAAGCATGCGAGCCATTACCCATCATGACGGTTGAACCTCGCGCGACCTGGTAAGATGAAAACATAGAGATATTAGTACAAACATGAATATTGGCTCCTGTATCTATCCACCAATCATTAGATTGAAATACAGAAAATACACTCGATGAATTACCGTACCCAGATCCGCTAGGATCGCCAATAGTCACGTTGGCAGATTTCTGTCCTTGCTGATTCTTCTTGCCCTTGCGGTTCTTGCACTTCTTAGATAAGTGCCCATTCTTACCACAAACGAAGCAAACCACATCATCCAAGTTCATCTTCTTCTTCTTCTTATTTTGAGTAGTCTCAACAACCTTCCCTTTACGCTTTTGGAATTTCTTCCCAGCGTGCTGCATCACGTTGACACTGGACTGCCCTTCAGGTGCTCTTGGTGTAACGTCCTTTGCCCGAGCCTTCTCTTCAACATCAAGACCAGCCAACAGATCTTCAATGAAGATTGTCTGTCTTTTATGTTTCAGAGTTGTGGCAAAGCTCCTCCATGTCAAAGGTAACTTGGCAATAATGCCACCCTCCACAAACTTATCAGGCAAGACGTGTCCAAGCTGCTCGAGCTCCCTCACAATGAGTTGAAACTCATGAGCCTGTTCCACGACCGAACGGTTATCAACCATCTTAAAGTTGTGGTACTGCTCCATCACATACAGCTCGCGCCCAGCGTCTGAGGCCGAGAACTTGTGTTCAAGTGCCTTCCACAGTTCAACAACATTCTTGATGTTCATGTAGACATCACACAGTTGGTCAGAGAGAACGCTAAGGACGCATCCGACAAAAATCTTCGTAGCTGCGGTAAACTCCTGCACCTCTTTCTCAGTTGCGAGAGGTTGTGCTGGAGGATTACTCACGACCCAAAACACGCCCATAGCCGAGAGCCACAGCTGGGCTCTTGTCTGCCATCTCTTGAAATTCACCCCGGTGAACTTCTCCGGTGCCTATCAGGTTTTTGGATTGTTGGAAATAAATGTAATTTAGTGATGAATAAAACAACAATTCCTATACTCAAAAATATAAGAACAACATGTATCATAGGCAAATGATTTGACAAAATCAAACCTATCTCAAATACACATTGCAGCAAGACATTGAATAGGGATTCTAGCATTACCTGGTCAAACGAGGTGCGGCATTCTTACAGTGGGGTTGTTAGCGCTAGAGATAGGGCCCCTACCCCGTGCAGGGCCGCGAGGAGACGTAGGCTTCGGAGACCTGCTCTCCCGGCACTGGTGACACGCGGCGACGGGATGGGGAAGGCGACGGCGGCGCAGCAAGGAGGTACGGGAGGGAGCAAAAGGGTGTATCCTGGAGGACGACACTGGTGACACGCCGGCGACGGGATGGGGAAGGCGACAGCGGCGCAGCAAGGAGGTACGGGAGGGAGCAAAAGGGTGTATCCTGGAGGACGACGTCTCGTCCATATATACACGCACACCGCGGTCTGGTATGGTAACCACTCCGCGTAATTGACAGCAATGACCATTAACACGAGAATAATTGCTTACCATAATTGGCCAGCGCAATTTTCTCCATGCATGCAAAAATTCAGAGTAGCAAAAGGCACCATTCACGCGCATGTCGTGCGCCCGCGCCCATCGCCATGCGAGGCGAGGCGAGGCGAGCGAGCGCGCGCGCGTGCTTCTTCCTTTTCATCCCCTCACTAGCTCAACCAGGATGAGATATCACAACTATTTAAGTTGGCCACACTCCTCTGGACAAGCAGGGTGGTACTAAACATTTCCACCATACCATGCATGTGTGAGTGGGCCTTTGGGATTTATTTGGAATTTCTATTTGGGCCAAGCCCAGATCTTCTAACAGGTTGTGGCAGCGGTATCTCAAGATGTTGGCGTGGCCAAGGCTAATAAGCATCTGATCAATTTACCTACAAAAGTAAGTTGTGCACACAAGCTGAATAATCCAGTACAGCTAAGCAACCATGTATAGCGAAGTAAATCTATATGTTATTAGTCTTGCATTGCAGATACTTGAGTTGCACTTATTACAAATCCTCAAAGATGTGAGACAACAGAGATCATCATCAGTCCGCTGCTTTTAATTGGTAGTAGCACATAATGGTATAGGCGGTCCGTGTGATGATCATGACGAGGGCGATGACTGCGGCGAGGAAGTTCAACAAGGACGTGGGGCTTCGGAAGTAGTTGTGCAAGATGTTGGCACGCCACTTGTTCCAGCGCTTGTTGCAGTAGGCGTTCGCCGCCCGGTGCACGGCATTGAGCGCACCCTCCGGCTTGAGAACGATGTCCTTGGACATGCTTGCGAACAGCTTCGCCACTGCCTCGTCACTGCCGACTGCGTTTTGGATGATGCCACTTCTTCTCAGCAGCGCCACATCCTTGGCCGACTTGATTATGTTGTCCATAAAGAAGACGAACGCGGTCACGTCCTTGCCGGTCCCGGCGTGCAGCCGCTCGAACGCCATCATGTTCAGGAACATGTACTCCGTCGAATCGTCCACTGACACAGCCGGAATGTTCAGCACGCCGTGCCAGAACCGTAAGTTCTGGAGACTGTCAGAGTCGCTCTTCTTGAACCGGATGCCGGCCTGGCGCAGCTCCACCGCCGACCGGATGATGTTTGTCTCCGGCACGTGCCCTTTTTCGTCCTGCTGTGATGCCTGGTACGGGCCGTAGAGCATACTCCGGCGGAGCACATCAAGCGGATGGAGCCCAAGACTGCTGCCGGTCACCGGAAGCCAGGACAACGAGGACATGAACCTTAGCACCATCATGTTGATCACGTCGTCCTTCTGTGTGTGGCAATGGCAACCGTTGTTATTCAGGCACATGCATGGGGAATTTTGATGGGCTAAATAATTTCAGTTCGTTCCAAGAATTTACAAAGATAAAGTAATATTTAGTCTGGTCTCGTACTCAACTATATATACTACTAAAGGCCCTCAATTTACTGTAGTGTATTGATTCCTGGCTCGTAATAAATCTCAGTCTCTTATTATATCTATCATGGATTTCTAGGTATATCTACCATTCTTGGCCGGGAACCCATACCAACCGGTCTAGAATACTTGGGAGCATATATCGTGAGACTTCCTGCCTATCGCTTCGCTCGACTGACGACTACTTACCTTTGGTATGGTTAAACATACTGTTAGACTGAATCTTCGATTCTATTTTGCGCACGCGTTCCAACTATCTGATCCCGCCCATATATTTTCGCCCTCACGACGTCTCTCTCTCCTCACAGCGTATCGGAGCCGGGCGCGCCCCGTCGCTCCGGCCGACCGAGTGCGCTTGCATGGCGAGCGTACTCTCCAGGCTCCGGCCGAACCGTACCCTCACGTGTGGCAGCGCGTTTGGCCATCGTCGGCGACCTCGGCGCGGAGCAAGCCCGGACGCGATCGCCAGAGGAGGCAAGGAGCTGCGACAGCAGGCAGGACGGAGCGTGGCCCCCAGCGTGGGCGAGATGGCAACGACCTCCGGCAACTGCCAGTGAACGGGACTGCCGCTCCGCAGGCCGAGCTGTGCTACACAGGCAGAGGCAGACTCAGGGCACGCCGCGTCGAGCCGTTTCTCCTCATCCCAGCAATCAGTTCCGCCTTCCGGGGACCACGAGGTTGAGCCGCACGCGTAATCTCGACGCTGTATGTATCCTAGCTCGGACCACTTGGTCGACCTCCGCACAGCCACAGCCACTCTCGCCGCCCCTCACCCGTGCCGCGTCCTCCTACGCTGGCCCATCCCGCCAAGCCAAAATCATTGCTTTTGGTGCACGATGAAAAGGTGTGGAGCAGCAGCCAGCCGGTGCCATATATTGTGCGGGGACCTGATGGCGCCTCCATGTCTGCGATGTCCAAGTGTGGTTACCGGCGACGGCGTCTGCACTGATGGCGGAGGCGGAAGCCCTGAGAACTACTGGTGTGCGTTTGATTGACCCAGGGGATCGACGTGCAGCTAGTGGTGGCGGAAACTGGCCCGCTGGAACTTGTTTCCCTTTGGAACTCAATGGGAACTGGGAAGGCACAGATCGGAGATCCTAGAAGACATCAAGGCCGGATAGCACGACGGCGCTAGCTCCAAGATTTCACGCTCGTGCACATCAGGAGATCAGCCAACACAGCTGCACACTTATGTGCAAAGTCTGCTACTCGAGAAGGAGGTAGTCTAAGTCTGGGTCCAGGAATCCCCTAGCTTCTTACTAGTAATTCCTAGGGAAAGAAAAACACCCTAGGAAAACTGGTGGATTCCAGACTTCCAGTAGTGTATAACGGTAATTAAGTGGTCTTAAAAGTTAAAACTTAGTTTACGGGATGGTTGCTTTGTGAGACAACCACCTCGCGTTCTCTCACCTCTAGAACATTAAAAAAAAGCTACATTTTTTTTTTCAAATTATGGAACATCCTGCATCCGCTGCTCAAAAAGATCGCTTACAGCAATATATAATTTACCGGAGGTTTGCCTGTCTCGGCGGCGACGAGCTTCTGTAGCAGGAGCAACGGCACCTGATTCTCGAGCATGAGCATGTCACGGCGTATGTAGGGCACCATGCAGAGCACCCCGTGGTGGCTAAAGACCGGATCGTCGGGAGCGTAGTCGTCGCCGGTGTTCCTCGCGGCCCTCATCACCTCCAGCAGGAAGCACCCGTCGACGATCATTATCTGCAGGAACCTCATCCTTCCCACGACGCCGCACCACTCGCTGCCGAGGTCGAGGTACACGCTCTCCAGCTGCTCCGCGACCTCCTCCACGCCGGCCACGAACTCCTGCAGCGGCCGCTTGGCCCGCTGCAGCAGACGCTGCAGCGCGCGCCGCTTGTGCTCCTCCATGGGCACCAGCTTGGGGTCGCCATGGTGGAAGGGGCCCAGTGACACCACCTGGGGCTTGTAGGCCTTGGGATTGAGGTCCTTGATGTGCGCCGGAACCCGGTAGATGCTGCGGCCGTGCCACCGCAACGCCTGCACCGACACGTCAGCCTTGTCGAGCGTCTTCTCCACTTGCCGCACCAAAGCCAGTTTGTCGTCGCTACCGCCGACCACAGCCATGGACGAATTTGCAGACTTCTTCGAAAACAGATGAATTAAGATACTGCTAGTACGAGTATAATGAACGTGTATAAACTAGAAGAGAAGCTAAGTTGGACAGAGCTTCATTGCTGCTTAGGTGGTTGGGGTTTCGTTTCAGAACACGGAGGAAGCTAGGAGTATTTAAAGTGGAAGGATGCACATAACTTATGATGCCCTCAAGTACGACACCTATTTTGTCCCAACTTCATTTGCAAGCTAATTCTAAGGCAACCTCCTTTGTACTGATTATCGTTAAAAGTTTGACCACTGCATGAAGCAAAGAACAAGATTCACCAAGGAGCAGGCAAGAAGTAAGGTTATGTCCACGTCATAAATAAATTGATTCCCCTGGACATGAGAGCTAGATAGGATTGCTCTGTCCATCAAAATTCTAGACTTGTGTACTACAATCCCCACTTTTTTTTTTTTTTTGGGAACAGGCCATTGATTCAATCATGAGGAATGATCACAGTCTGCATCTAGCAGGCTATGGACACACGACGGGGCCTCATGCCACACCACTGCCCCCTGTCCACTGACTTGCTTGGCTAATTCATCAGCGACCTTATTGCATTGTGCACTAACATGAAAAAAACAAAACTCCTGAAAGCGCCGTCTCTGCTCACCGCTCGAAAATTGGCCTTTAGTACAGGTCACAGGACGGCTTAGTATCGGTCGCTCTTAGGTCCGGTACTAACGTGACGCAGGTTAGTACCAGTCAGAGCCAGCCGGTACTAACGTGCGCAGGTTAGATTACCAGCCGGTACTAACCCGCGCCACCCCACGCGGGGCCTGGCAGGCAGTTTAGTACCGGCTGGTAATACCAGCCGCTACTAACCTCTTTTTTTCTTTTATTAGTTTCCTTTTCTACTTTGTCTGGTTTTATATGTATTTGTATGCGTATTTGTACTGAATGCGACTACGTACCAATACTATTGCATTGCACATATTTATATTACGACGATATCACATTAATATTATATATATACATACAAAAATATATAGAGTTTACTACCCAATACTTGAAAGATCCAACAAAATACATGTTTTATTCTAGATATTACAAATTACACACTGCATGCCAACATATTTATGTACTGCTGCAACGCTTTCGTTGGGATCGCCATGGAATTCGCCGTCCTTATCAATGACTTCATCGAGCAGGAATCCGCAGATAGATTCTTGAATTGCCCTGACTCAAGCTTATTCGATGAGATCTTCTTCCATGGACCAATGCTGTAACATTTCCAAATGAAAACATGAGAACGAAAAATAATGAATTAAAATCAATTATCAGAATTGAGTGTGCTCACGTACCGCGAATGCTTGCGTCGTCATTTGCCTCTTTTCACTTACAAAGTCATCGATCCACTCGCATACGTAGTATCCACACAAGTTGTTGCCTTGCTCCTGTCTCATGCACACTACTATGATGGAAAAATGGGTTATGGCATATAATAAAAAAATGTTCATTACAAATGACACAAGATGTGAGATCTATTCATACCGTTTGGTCACTCCTAAACTCTAGATGGTCGAGTGTGTCTTTATTTTTAAGTATTTCTGAAGGAAGCGAGCCCATGCCTTGTTGATCAGGTCGATGAGATCTTGGTATTTTGATCTAGGTTGCCTCAATGAGTTGTAGATCTAGACCTTCTGGGCATAAATTTGAATAGCAAAACACATCCAATGGAAGTTGTTGATATACATCCGCAAAACAACCAATTAACGTTGATTATAATAGTTATTAATAAGTATTATTTTGAAGGTATTGAAAAAGTGGCGAAGGACTCATGAATGAGTGTATGGAAAGAGAATGAATGGACACATGCTTTGCTTACGCAAGCCTCTGTATATAACGTCGACCACATCACAAGATTTATTCTTCACGGTTTCCTCGTGTATAACATCGGGGTCCAGGAAGCCAGTGTTATGGAAGTTATTTTGGCGGTCATTTTTAATTTTCTGCCTATGAAAAAATAAAACCACAAAAGCGGAGATTAATCAACAAACAAGGACCAAGTATATAAATAAAATAATAAAATGAGCTGAAACACTTACGTGCACCATACACTCATGAGGCACTTGTGAAGGGCATCTTGATGGTACAAATCATAAAGTACCGCAAACTCGACCCATACCTGGGCTGTTCCCCGCCAAAAATGCTCGTCTCTAATACGAGTTGGGAACATCGTCATTCCATTTTGAGAGTGCACCGCATACTACTTGTGCAACGCAGCCATTCTCGTTGGCAGGAACCTTAACAACTCTGGCCATATGAGAGGCTCACCGAGTACAAACTTCTTCCTGCCTTGGGAGTCTTGTAGGGCATTGCCTAGCAACTGAGCTGCTGTGAGATCCATGCGCAGTATCATGCCAGCCATGATCACCAGATCTCTTGATTCACTTGGACGTTTGTCGTCATCATACACCACCAACGGAGCGATCGACTGTTGGGACTGTTCTCCGAGCTAGGGAATAGGTTTTGCATTTCTTTTCAGGTTCTTGGGGTTGGCGTGGTACAATCTGATTTGCCGATCATAATCTGATTCTTTCTTTTTCTCTGTTGGTAAGGTCTCTTTAATGAACTGTTCCTTCCCAACCGGATCTATTTCTAGCGGCTTATTCAAAGTCGCCCTCTTGGCCTTCGCCTCTTCGAAGAAGGCTTTAACTGGTTCCACTTCCTCTTCCACAGCCTCTTCCACGGCCTTCTATTTCTTCTTTCTCTGCTGCTTAGAAGGTGGTTGGGCCGTAGGTATTGTAGATGGTGGCTGAGACTATTGCGTGGCTGGTGATGGCGGAGTCGGGTCACTGTGTGCTGCTGGTGATGGCGAATCCGTGCTGGGGTCCCGTGCAGCCGGTGGAGAATGTGGACCAACACTTTGATTCCTGTCTGCTGGCGTTGGTGGTCTTTGCCTTAAGCTCTGAGCGGAACCTGTGGCTGCTTCCACCAATCTTATATTATGCTTTGGCCAAGCGACCAATTTGCTTACGACAATGTTGTAGTTCCGTTTCTTCAGGACCTATAGAGATTGGGAGCTCCACATCATCCTAGCCATCTTTAAATCGATCAATTTGGACTCTAGCGTATCCTTCAGGAAGTGGCCCGCAATGCAGTATCTCCCCTTCTTGTGGTACTTCCGCTAAACCCTCAGCACAAACATTGAGCTTTGTCCTAATAGGATACAGAAGCTCACATGTGGTACTCACCATAATGGCATCAATGGGGTACAGACGTTGATGCTCTGTGTCACCAACAATGCTACGATGCTAGGAGGCAGGACTGATGTCCAAGTTGGGAGCTAGCTGTACCGGGCGTTGGCTTACTATGGCCTCAAGAGAAGCTATCCGCTCTTCTAGGGCACGGAACTTCTCTACCACCGCTGCCTTGCTTCTGCATCGACTTCAATAGGTTTCAAGATCATCAGCAAAGCCACGTTTTCATGGAACAACGCCCATGCCTTGGGTCTGTCTAGTGTGTTCTGGGTTTCAAAGAGCGTAAGTCAGCTCGTCATTCTCTCTGTTTGGCCAGAAAGTTCCATCTTCCGCACGCCTCATTGCTTCTTGGAGTCTTAGGGTAGCCTCTCGTAGTGCATCGCTAGTCACAAACAACCCAGCGTCCGGATCTAGTGTGCCTCCATGAGCATAGAAGTAATATCTTGCTCGTTTTGGCCAACTCAAGGTCTGTGGTATGATCCCCTTTTCAATTAGACAATTCTGGCCTAAGATTATGGCTGCTGTTCCTTTTGCTTGAATTCTCTTTGGCTTGCTGTGATCGTGCCTTGCTGTCTGCTGACAACTTATTTTGCACGAATTCATTCCACCAAAGTCGTTGCTTCTTGTAATGGTTCTCAAAATCTGGAGTAAGGCCCTTTTTGACATCACTTTTTCTTCTTTTCCCTCCGGAAAGAAGAAGTGATCCTTTATCTCTTTCCATAACATAGATTTCTCTGAAACTGGAACAATATCTTCTTCATTGTCAAATAATTTCGTTCTCTTCCATAGCCTGTACTTTATGGGTATGTTTTCCCTCACAAGAGCGCCCACTTGATTTAGAAACATTGTCTTGACGCTAGGAGGGTGTGTCGGCTCGCCGTTATCAGCCACTACCTTGATGGTCGGGTGACCTTCCATCTTCCTCTTAGATCCACTTTTCCATTTTTTCTTCATCAATTTTGCTGTCTTAAAAAATATACATCAATTAATACATGTTGTCGATGCACATTTAAAAATTATATTTCAGGTACATAGATACAATCAAATTTCTATTACCACGACTCCTCAACATTTTCTTGATTTTCCTCTTGAACACTATCTTCCTCCTAATTACTATCTTCCTCCTCATCATAACTCAATTTCAAATACTGCCTGCCATCGTCCGCATGGCCTTCATTCTCATCGGCAGGTCCGTACGAGCCACCGCCACCACGAATGATGTCATGCATGTATTCTTCGTCGTTACCGAAAGGATCCATTTCCACTAACAATAAAAAATTATTAAGTCTCTAACATGTCCAAATATTAATCTCTACTATTTTCACTAATTTTCTAGCATTTTCTACTATTTTCAAGCATTTCTTTCTAATTTCTAGCATTTTCAACTAATTTATATTATTTTTATAGTAATTACTTGTAAAAAAATGAAAAAAGCGTTGACGTCAGCACTGGGCAATTTTCCACTAATTTTCTAATATTTACTTCTATTTTCTACTATTTTCTAGCATTTTCACTAATTTCTATTATTTTTATAGTAATTGCTTGAAAAAACATTAAAAAACGCTGACGTCAGCACTGTGGCATCACTGGACAGGCTTACTGTTCATCGGTGCCGACAACGGCTGCGTCCTTTGACGTAGTTACCTCGCTGGAGGCGTTGTTGTGGCCTCCAAGCCATTTGGTTTTGCCAGGTGAAAACTTGGACTGCTCCGCCACGGACAGTCGGACGATGGCGGCATCGACGTCGCTCCCTTCGTGGAGGCATCGTCCTGCAGGACCCTCTCGCTCAACCTCCTCAGCTCGGATCATTAGTCGTGCGGTGATGTGCGTATATTCGTGGTGCTTTTCCCTCCCGCAGGTTATGGTCGGGTTAGGTGCATATCCTGCGCCTGTATACCTTTGCTAGTGGTTGCCGGCTCTTCTTCTGCGCCTATCTTCTCTAGGTCTCATCAACATCACCATGGTTACCTAGGTCGTCGTCTATGGGTGGATGTGTCGCCGCCCCAGGGCTATGCTCACGATTGTTTTGTCGTCGTTTGGTGGATGCTTTGCCACCCTTGTCGCTTTGGGTGGATGCTTGGCCGCCATGCCCCTATTGTCCGGTGGATGTTTAGCCACTGCTGCTGCTGTGTCCGGTGGTTGCCTTGCCACCTTTGGTTGTCATCTGTTGGTGTGTTGTCGCTCATCTCTTCGCTGACGGTTGCTTTGCCGTCGTTTGGTGGATGCTTGGCCACCTTTGCTTCTTTCGGGCGGATGCTTTGCCACCATCGTTGGCGGTGTTGGTTGAGGACCTTAGGCGATCTTGGTGGTGTTGTATCTTTCGGTAGGCTTAGAAGTTTAGTCGTGTTTGTTTGGCAGGTTGTGTGGGTTAGGGTGGCCCTCTTCTTTCTGGTTGTTAGTTGCCCTTGTCGTTTGGGTCGTCTGTTTTATTTAGCTTTAGCTTTTGTTTCGTGTTGTGTTAACGCTTCGAGGGTCTCTCAAAGTTGCTTCGTTGTAAAACTCTTCCGCTTAATGAAAAAACGTGTTATGCACGTTCTCAAAAAAAAAAAAGAATCTTGATTAATGATGGAACAAGCGATCCTAGCCAGCTCTCAGGTCCTAGCGAATCAATTTTTGGTATGACGAAGTGGCAATAAACTTGTTGCCTGCTCCTTAATTTAATTTTTAAGAATCTTGTTCTTTGCTTCATGCAGTGGTCAAACTTTTAATGATAATCAAGCACAAAAGGAGCTTGGCCTATAGAATTAGCTTGCAACTGAAGTTGGGTGTCTTGTTTCAGGGCATCATAAGTTATGTGCATCCTTCCACTTTAATAAGCCTCAAATGTACTGTAACCAGTGAAAGGAGCAAGTAAGGGATGGATGCTTCCGCTGTGCATGTGTTAAAAATACAACTTTTTTAGTGAAACAAAACTACAATAACTGAGTATAAGTACCCATTGCAAAGGAGCTAGCTCTGTCCACCTTATTTAGCTTCTCTCATACTAGTTTAATTATACACGTTCTTCGTTAAGGAGCTCTCGTACTAATAAGCCTCCAAATTTTGTTCCCTATCGATCGGATATCCATGGCTGTGGCCGGCGGTAGCGGCACGCGGGCGTGGGTGGAGCAAGTGGAGAAGTCGCTCGACAAGGCCAGCGTGCCGTCGGTGGCGGCGTCGCGCCGCAGCATCTACCGTGTGCCGGCGTGCATCAAGGACGGCGACCCCAACCGCAAGGTGTACAAGCCACGGGCGGTGTCTCTGGGCCCCTTCCACCACGGCGACCCCGAGCTGGCCCCCATGGAGGAGCACAAGCAGCGCGCGCTCCGGCACCTGCTGCGGCGGGCCAACCAGCGGCCGCGGCTCCTGCCGGAGTTAGTGGCCTCCGTGGAGGAGGTCGCGGAGGAGCTGGAGAGCGCGTACTACCCCGACCTCGGCGACTGGTGGCGCGGCGAGGAGGGGAGGGAGAGGTTCCTTGAGATGATGGTCGTCGACGGGTGCTTCCTGCTGGAGGTGATGAGGGCCGCTGATCTCCACGCGAAGATCGCCGGCGACGACTACGCTCCCGACGACCCGGTCTTCAGCCACCACGGGGTGGTCTACATGGTGCCCTACATCCGCCGTGACATGCTTATGCTCGAGAACCAGGTGCCGTTGCTCCTGCTACAGAAGCTCGTGGCCGTCGAGACTGCCAAGCCTCCGGTACAGTAATTAATAATTTACTGCATGCGTTCTCTGGATCGAAGCTAAATGTTTTAGCCCGCTATTTAATTTGGCGCAAGCATTTTGCACTATTGTTCTTCTTTCTGAAGATTGGAAGTGCATGGTGCAGCTTCTTGACGTGATGAAAAAGCTAGCTGCCAAGTGCTGCTTGCTTTTATGGTCTTGAAACTGAACTGTTAGAACTAACCATAGAACCCTTTTATTGCATGTGCACGCATCACGTAACGGCATGCAGAATAGCGACGTCATCAACAGGATGGTGCTGAGGTTCATGTCCCCGTCGCCCCGGCCGCCACCGTCCGGCTCTCTGGGCCTGCACGCGCTCGACCTGCACCGCCGGAACATGCTCTACGGCTGCCACCCGGCGCCGCCGCACTGGAGCTCATCTCGCGACGAGCCGGGGCCGGACGACATCATCATCATCCGGTCGGCGCTGGAGCTCTACGAGGCCGGGATCCGGTTCAAGAAGAGCCGCTCCAAGGCGAGCCTCCACGACGTCCGGTTCCGGCACGGCGTGCTGAGCATGCCGTCGCTCACCGTCGACGACTCCACCGAGTACATGCTCGCCAACACGATGGCGTTCGAGCGCCTGCACGTCGGTGCTGGAAACGACGTGACGGCGTACGTCTTCTTCATGGGCGGCATCGTCAAGTCGGCCAAGGACGTGGCGGTCCTGAGCAGCAGCGGCATCATCCAGAACGCGGCCGGCAGCGATGAGGCGGCGGCGAAGATGTTCGCCACCGTCTCCAAGGACGTGGTTCTCGAGCCGGAGAGCGCACTCGAGGCCGTGCAGCGGGAGGTGAACGCCTACTGCGACAAGCCCTGGAACAAGTGGCGCGCCAGCGTCATCCACAACTACTTCCGGAGCCCCACGTCCGTCTTAAACTTCCTCGCCGCGGCCGTCGCCCTCGTCATGATCGTCGTGCAGACGGCCTACACCATTATGGCATTCTACTACAACTAACCAATTATCCAGCACCACACAGCCAGAGGCGCCGGCGCCGATGTGACGATCTCCGCTTGCATTATTGCATGTTTGCATTCATCAAATTCTACGGACGGGAGCGAGGCGAACGGATATGTTGTGGCCAAGTGAAGACTCTAAGGGACTTTGCTTTTGATTTCCCCTCGTCATTTGTGTACTATTTGCCTTATTTATATAGTAACTTTAATGCTGAGAATGATGTAAAAAATTGGTTGTGTGTGGTTGTAGAGCCCGGAATTTTATCCATTTTCTTAAAAAAAGTGAGAAAACAACTCTCGTAATGGCAGTTACAAGGGCGATAGAAGAGCGAGTCCACAGTGACATCTGATTTGCGGGACAATCAAGAAAATAAGAGATGAACACAGTACTATGGCATACAGTATACTACAAATTGTCTCATCCGGATCGGTAATATTAGCTTATCAACATACGGAGGCAAATTACAGACCAGTACCATAATATAGCTACTCCGTTCAATCCAAAATATATGTCCTTTTGGCTTTTCTAGATACATACTATGCGTAACACATATTTAGGTATATATCTATACCAATCTAAAAAGAACCTTTGGGAGAAAGGTTCTTGCGACCTGAGCGTCGCGACCTCGCGTCGCCCTCTGCGATCCTTCGCGCCGGCAAGTGGGCCTCCTCCGCCGCGCCTGCGATCACCCACGTCGTCACGCACCCACTCGCAAAAACCTCCCCACGATGCCTGGCGCACTCCTCGCTTCCTCCCCGCAGATCGTGGGCATGAGGGAAGCGCACGCAGCTTCAACCTCTACAGCCCCCACCCCTTTCCTCCTCATATCTGACCTTTGGCTGAGCAACTAGCCCTAGGGCCGAGCCCCATGGCCGACCTATCCCTGGTGCTCATCCCCCTAACCCTAAAAACAGAATCCCCATGTCCTCTTCTTTCCTCTGGTCCATTTTCCCTCGCCGGCAGTGACCTAAAGCCAGATGACGGCAAAGTTTCAGTGAGGAATGGTCCCTGATCCGGTGGCTCACACTACGGAACCCGAGCGGCAGCGTCGCCCCGTCAAAAGCGAGGTGCTTCTTCCGTCTGCTTTCCTCATGTGTTCCTTCCAAAGTCATTCACATGATCACATCATGCCAGTGGAAATCACCTCAGGTTGTAGAAGACCTTGATGTCAATATGTCATCACCTTCCTTTGCAAGACTGCCGACATCACCTACCCTCACTGCGGTGGAGGACGTGATTGTTGATCCATGTCAGAGAGCTCGGTGACTTCCCCGACGCGATGTACCCGGCGAGGCTGTTGGCTGCCAGCCACGCCTGCACCAAAGCCATGCGATAAGGCCTGCAGTGGCCTCCTGGCACCAGTTCGGATCCGTGGGTGACCATGCATGGGCGTCACATCCGGCATTGAGTCGTCCCTGCCCAGCCACGAAGGAAGCGCCGAGCTCGGCACGTGCCATGCGCTGATGAGCGCAAGGTCGTCAAGTGTAGCCTCGACCAGGTCAGTTGCTGGCTTGCTGCAGCGCGCTATTGTTTGATTGATCCTCTACAGGGGTCATGCAACTGACTTAGAGTCCTTGATGGAAGAACCACAAGGGAAGAAGAATAGAAATTGAGCTGGATCATTTGCAAATTGCAATGAAACTGATAGGCTACTTCAAATCATATAGGCCATCGAGCTACTCTCCTACCCTTTCATATAGACCATTGATGCAACACTGATCGAGTGGAGATAGCAAGGGAGGATTAGTTCTGAAAAGGGTTAGTCTTGACATATTTGATCACAAGAAGTTCCAGAAAGAGCTTGCATGGAAGAGCAACTGGTGAGTGGCATGTGACACCCATCTGTTGGTTTAGAGCAAGTAATTGATATATTTGTGTTCAGAAAATTGTACACCATCCTCTGAAGTTGAGCTATAATTTTCATGCATCTGGCATATTCTTATTCTTGTCAAAACTCCTTGAACCTGCTATGGCAAAGAGCTCATTGACCTTACATCGATTACAAAATATAATAAACAGGTGTGAAAGATTTCCCATTTGAGCTCAAACGGGAAATTGTAAAGGTCTCACATATTTTATTGTTTTAGCCTGACAGGATAGATGAGCTCAAAAGGATTGAGGCCGCATGAGGGAAGTCAGCCATCACTGGGATGGCCATTGAGCTGGTGCGCTTTCTATATGTCACTATCAATTGGCACGTTTATTACCTTTCAGACCAAATGGTATAGCATGCTATACTATGAAAAAAACATTTATATAATGACTTATTAGTTAGGTGTTACTGATTTACTATGACATGCTATTTTTTTAGACTCATCGACATAAGATACGACAAAAGAGAGAAGAATGGAAATTTCAACCGTTGATAGGTTTGGTCGAATGATTGAGGTTGAGTCAGGTTTAGGATGAGCAGCGGCGGCGGCATCGTCAAGTCGGCCAAGGACGTGGTGGTCCTGAGCAGCAGCGGCATCATCCAGAACGCGGCCGGCAGCGACGAGGCGGCGGCGAAGATGTTCGCCACCGTCTCCAAGGACGTGGTTCTCGAGCCGGAGAGCGCGCTCGAGGCCGTGCAGCGGGAGGTGAACGCCTACTGCGACAAGCCCTGGAACAAGTGGCGCGCCAACGTCATCCACAACTACTTCCGGAGCCCCACGTCCGTCTTAAACTTCCTCGCCGCGGTCGTCGTCCTCGTCATGATCGTCGTGCAGACCGCCTACACCATTATGGCATTCTACTACAACTAACCAATTATCCAGCACACCACACGCCCGGAGGCGCAGTCTCCGATGTGATCATCTCTGTCGTCTCACATATCTTTGAGGTGCGGTCGTGTGGATCATAAACGACGACATAAACTAGACACTTAAATATATATGCCTCCAATCATTCGGCTATACATTTGTAATAGGTGCAGCGGCTCAAGTATCTGCAATGCAACACTATTAACATATAGATCTACTTTGCTATACAACGTTGCGTAGCTAGTTATAATGCATTATTCATCTTGTGTGCACAACTTACTTGCCTATATATATAGCATATGTGGGTATTGAACCGTAATTTCGATCGCTCAATTTGACCCTAGTCTTGACCAAAACTGAGTCCACACTACTGGGGAGACGACATTCACAGAAGCAGCCGGTCCTCCTCTCAGTGTTCCGACGGGCGGGGCGCGCGCCGCGAGGCTCACGGCATGTATGCCGCGCAGTCACTCACTGGAACGATTATTGACGCGGCGGTCCTGACGGTAACTACTCAAGAGTCCCAACCCAGACTCTACCCCCATAGAGTCCATATGTTCAGGACTCTATTATAAGAAATCATAGCCTCCAATGCAGATTTTGTATCTTGAAGTCTATCCAATCCCATGACCCACTTGTCTCTCTCACAGATGGTCTTGATTTGCGTGAAGACTTGGTTTCTTAGTTAGACTTGGTTTCTTTATTTTTTCCCTCTCTCTTCAATAAATGTTCTGCCACATCAGCATTTTACTTACATGGCAGCATAATTAATGACTTTAGACTCTACGGTAAAGTCTGCATTGGGACTGCCCTAAGTCATCTGTTCAGAAGTTTCGATGTAAAACAAAACAGAGGTCTGGATAGATAACAAAAGCTGGTCACGTTCCCATGCATACGCCGTTCGATCGACATGGAACGGCACCGGTCAGATCGCTACGTGCGTCCGTGCACGCACGTACAAGCTAACAACAAGCACACGCCGGGTCTCTGCCGCTAACTTCCAAGGTGGAAGGAAAAAAAAATTCCAACGTAGCCCTTGATAATAAATAGTCCGCCATTCCATGCTTCTCAATTGTTGAATGTTCTAACATAATACTTATATGAACACATGTCTATTTTATCTGGCCGTGATATACGTCTATACTTTAGTTAGCAATTACTTCACGCATATTTTTCATTCACGTTCATTTTTTTTCACTTTATGTTGCACCTCCATATGTGTTTTTGACATGTGTTTAATTTGAATTCTTAGTTTCATCTATATGTTAAACATGAAAATTAATAGTTGCACCTCTCATCGCTTATGCCATGCATGTATTTACGTGGTGACTGGTGAGACACACCGTGAATTTTATAAATTAATAATGGTAGCAATAGATAATTTAAAATCATATATTAGCGTCTTTAGAACTAGAGAATCCCCACCCTGATTATCAGAACTTCCAGACTTGAAATAGCAGCAGCCAAACCTCTTCATCTTAATGAGCTCTTCACCACTAAACGTAATGTTAGGTATGTACACTCTCATCTCCTTGTCTGTCAAAGGAAAATCATATGGGCAGATCATGACATTAGGATTTGGAAAATGACCAAAAGGGGATTTCGTCGTTCAAGCACTTCACCAAATTTTCCCACACTTTTCTCTAGAGGCTTGCTAAGCATTCTCCACACTCGATCAGAGTTAACATGAAGACTGAACTGTCTGAGGCCCTGTTTAATTCCTACAGTGTTTGCAAAAAGTTTTCACCTAGAAAACCGTGTCAGTTCATTTCTTCTCTCTGTGCACGTGACCCAATGGTTTTCACCACTTTTCACACTCTCTCCTCGAATTAAACACCCCCTGAATGTATTGACCAGCCCCAAGAGGGGATACATATAGTACTCCCTCCGGTTCAGTAAAAGAAGTCGTTTAGGACAGCGACACGGTCTCCAAAGTACAACTTTGACTTCTTATTTTTATAAAGATATTTATTAAAACTAACATATGTATACTTTTATGAAAGTATTTTGCAAGACAAATCTATTCATGTAGTTTTCACATTTCCAAACTCAACGACTTAAAAGTTATTCATGATTTATATCCTCAATGTTTGACTCAAATCTTGTCCAAAACGACTTCCTTTAGTAAACCGGAGGGAGTACATAGACACCCAAACCCAAGAATAGGAAAAGACTAAACTACCCTTGACTCATTTTACTCTTAACAATTCTCTGAACCTTTAGGTGGTACAGCATTGTAGCCCACCAAACCTGAACCGTCCCATAAACCTGAACCTGAACCAATTATTATTCCATTATATCTTGTGATCAGATAGTTTGTTGCGTGCATCAATTCTTGGGTATCCAGGTATATATCGATAATAAGCAGGTGAATATATAACACCAGGACAGATGGCCAGGACAGCACCAACATTTGCTTCTCCAGATAAGAAGTTAAGAACAGACCTTGGCCTGCATCTTTCTGAGGAATTCCAGATGGCCTGATGTCAAGGCCAGTGTACCCAAAATGATCCCTGAATTTATTTGACAATTCTGCTCGAGTTAAAGGCCGTGTAGCAGGGATAGCTGCACTGCAGAACAAATAGACAAGCATTTAGCTTCCTATAATTCTCAAATAGATACAAGTGCAAATAGTAAACATATGTAACCTCTTCAGGGTTTACCATTGTTTCTCACAAGTCACAACACGTTTATTCAATGATGCATATGACATCATCAGCAACAGAAAAATGCATACTTGTGTAACCTTAGTATGAAACTGACTAGAGATATGACATTGTGATATGTAAAGCCAAAGCATGGTTATCACAAAACACAAAAGAAATCTTGAGAGTTACAAAGGAACGATGTAACCATCCCCCATAGGCCCATAGGTAAATGAACTGCAGTACCATACTTTAAGTATCTTCATTAGTTAAGTGGCAGAAAAATGTACAAGGTGACACCTCAGTGGTACAAGTTATGCAACAGGACAATCCAAAAGCAACAAGCAAGTGATCAACGCACTTAGTAGCCTATTTTAGGATGATATACCTACTGACAGGAATGCACCAATGTAACATACTTAATGAGAGCACTAATTTGTTTGTTTGCAGATGCAACTCCGCCAACAGCAAAACTCAATCCACGACGCCGAGAATGACTATGTGCTTCTGAAGGATCCTTCGATGGATCATTTGCTACATCAGGATGAAGAATGCTATCCATTGCTTGGCACATATGAGTAAGTTGATAATGAACATTGTCCTGCACTTGTTTCTGCTGACCAGCAACAGATGCTTTGCTAGCCAAGTCAATAATCTCTTCCGCATCCTTCTCTTCAGCATTCTCCCCCAGACAATAATAGCTAAGTGCACAGTAAAAGAAACTTAAGAAAGCAGTAATCTTCACATATGGATTTGCAGGAGAAGTTAAGAAAGCAGTAATTACAATCTCAATAACACAGAGATGACAACACAAATGGTTTGGTGGCTTAATCCCTGCAGCTAGTAAAGAGTGAGCAAGGCGTGGCTCATCTAACGACAGAGATTCATGAAGATGCCTTATGACCTATAAACAACAGGAAACCAGTAACCACCTTAACAGGCTCAAATTGGTGCTGAAGGCTTGCAAGAAGGCATGAACAAACCCAAATACAAGTGCAAATTTATGTTATTCACTGCTCAAGGAAGAAGGTACTTAATGCATATACAGAAATTTCATAATGTTCATCTTGAAAAAAATTCACAATAGGGAAAAAGAAGGAATACAGAGCCTTTTCTTGTATACTAGCAAACCCAAATGGTAAGCTAGTGTGAAGGAATTTTGAGAAGAGAAACCCCACCCAAACAGAAAGATCATCTTACCAAGGTAAGCTAGCGTATTTGCCTTTCAAGCTCTTGATGTAGCCCAGCAATTCTTTTCATCTTAACTGGACTTTGTTGTTAAACATTCAAAGTGGCGACATTAGCTTTGTCTCCGGACAGTGTTAATTCGTTCATTGCTTTCTCATAGTTATATCTGTGGTAAACTATTGTTCATACATACATCTAGAACAGTAAGCACTACACTCTGCACGAATATAAATAGAAAGCCACAAGCAATTGTCAGGTAATTAGCCAAGACAATTGCGGCCATGACTAAATTACACATTATTTATGAAATGTTTCTAGAGTTTAGGTGATTTGACACAACAGAGACTTTGAGTTAATCGAGAATTAGTTTGCATCCATAATCCTTTTCCCATTGTGCAATTTCAGCTTACTTCATTTAAAGGTTTTAGAGTTCTTGAAACATATATGGAGTTCTTGGAAAATTTATAATGTTCATTCCATAACCGATAAGTTCATAAACTTACTGCAATTTCAGCTTACTTTATTTACAACCAAATATACAGTTTATGAAGTTCTTTGGTCTAACTCTAACCTTTTCAGAGGGGTTAAAGGATTAACTGTACAATATGACTATCGCGATCCTGGTGGTATTTAGATCCAAAGTTTCCTATGGCTTGGGTCAATGGGATGACTGGGTGCTTGTCTTCCTTGCTGCAGGCACGAACTTGCACTAATTGCCATTTTTGCTTTCTTAGTTTCCACTACTCAGTTCTTGATCATGGAGTGTTTTTGGATTGCAGGTAGTATCAATGTGTGCTTTGTAGCCTAGCTTCGGTGGTAGGGACTTTAGAACATAGAGCATTACATCTTGAGATTTTTGTTGAGTTTAATATATTCTCTCCCTTGCTTATTTCAGCTATTAATTCCCACTGCTATCACTGCCCCCCTATTCATTATTATTTAAAATTTGGCGCGTTTTTTGGCTCTATCTTTGTCCACTGAGTGCCAATAATTACAACTGCATAAATTTTTAGGACGGATAGCCAGCTTTCAAATCATCTATCATAGTGAGAAGCAAGAGCCATACACTTTATTTACAAATTCTATTACATATCTGCCAATTTCCCCATTTATAGGAACCATCTTCTTATATGCTTTCATCCATTCCTTTTATTTTTATTTGTTTTAGCTATACCCTACAACATACATACACAAACAGCTGTTTAGCAAACCGTGCGCATGGGTAAGAATTAAACCTTTAGATCTTGCAACAAACACCACAGCCACCGGACACGATAGGCTTTCACCTTTGTGACCCGGTGTTCCTCACACTGCAGAAGGCTCCTCATCATCCCTTCCCTGTCCTCCGCCGTCGCCGCCGCCGAGGTTGGGCACATCGAGGCCGCCACCACCGAGTCCGTCGGTCATGAGCGAGGCGGGTCGGTTCTCTATGACCTCGTCGATGAGCCCCCAGTCGCGCGCCTCCTCGGGGTCCATGAACAGGTCCCTCTCCACGCACTGCTCGATCTTGTCGATGGGCTGGCGCGTGTGCTTCTGGTAGATCTTGTTGAGCCGGACGCGCATCTTGAGGATCTCCTTGGCCTGGATGTCGATGTCGGTGGCCTGTCCCTGCGCGCCACCGGAGGGCTGGTGGATCATGACCCTGGCGTTGGGCAGGGCGCGCCTCTCGCCGGGCGCCCCGGCCGCGAGGAGGAGCGAGCCCATGGAGGCCGCCTGGCCGACGCAGAGCGTGGTGACGGGGCACCGGATGTACTGCATGGTGTCGTAGATGGCGAGCCCTGCGGTGATGACCCCGCCCGGGGAGTTGATGTAGAGGTGGACGGGCTTGAGCGGGTTCTCGGACTCGAGGAAGAGGAGCTGCGCGACGACTAGCGAGGCGGTTTCGTCGGCGATGGGGCCGTGGATGCAGACGATGCGCTCCTTGAGCAGGCGCGAGAAGATGTCGTAGGCGCGCTCCCCGCGGGAGGTGGTCTCGACGACCGTGGGGACAAGGCCGTACTCGCGGTGCGGCGACGAGGAGAAGAACGCCCGCGGGGGCGCCGCCGCGACGAGCCGGCGCGGGCCCGGGCCCGGGCCCAGGCTCAGCGACCCTACGGGCCTGGGCGAGGAGGCCGGGAGCGGGGATGCCGCGGCGAGGTGCGCGAGGGAGAGGGCGGAGGACTGCGTCATGGCGGCGTCGAGCTCGGGCGGGGGGATTCTGAGGCGGAGGGCGTGGGTTGTCGGGTTGGGGATTGGCCGATTGGGGGAGGGGGACGATCCCATCCGGAAAGGAAAGAGTTACAGCAAGCGTGGATGAGGGTGAAACGGATAGGGTGAGGTCGGGGTTCTCCCGGACGGTACCGCTTCGGATCTTTCGGGGGATTCTCGTGCTCTCCTGCTGGGCGGGCGGGCTTGTCTGCCTGGCTGGGCTTCTGCTTCTTTCCCAAGGAAGAATTTGGCCCACATGAGGTTCTAAAGTTGCCGACGGAGGGGAGGTGAGGGGTCTCTGACTCTCTGGTCGCGAAGCTTCCAGGGGAGCTTAGGCGACTTGGAGTAGTCTCGCGTCCTGGAGCAAAATCCAGGATTTCGTGGGTTTTCAACCAGCAAAAATCAAATCTAGATAGTCCTTGCTCTGAATCTACATCCACACCACTTTCCATTAACCGTTCATCCACTAATTCATTTCTGGTGCGGTGAGTTTGGGACCCATTTTGGAGGATAGCCACTAGAAGAGAATAGAGAATGAGCAAAATCCAGGATTTCGAGTGGGTTTTCAACCAGCAAAAATCAAATCTAGATAGTCCTTGCTCTGAATCTACGTCCACACCACTTTCCATTAACCGTTCATCCACTAATTCATTTCTGGTGCGGTGAGTTTGGGACCCATTTTGGAGGATAGCCACTAGAAGAGAATAGAGAATGAGCAAAATCCAGGATTTCGAGTGGGTTTTCAACCAGCAAAAATCAAATCTAGATAGTCCTTGCTCTGAATCTACGTCCACACCACTTTCCATTAACCGTTCATCCACTAATTCATTTCTGGTGCGGTGAGTTTGGGACCCATTTTGGAGGATAGGCACTAGAAGAGAATAGAGAATGAGCAAAATCCAGGATTTCGAGTGGGTTTTCAACCAGCAAAAATCAAATCTAGATAGTCCTTGCTCTGAATCTACATCCACACCACTTTCCATTAACCGTTCATCCACTAATTCATTTCTGGTGCGGTGAGTTTGGGACCCATTTTGGAGGATAGGCACTAGCGCGGACGACATAAACAACGGCCATTTTTAGCCCCGGTGCTAATGGAGTATTAGCACCGGGTCCAACGGCTAGCAGCCGCGCGCAGGCGCGCGTCGGTGGGGGCGGAGGACCTTTAGCACCGGTTGCATCCAGCAACCGGTGCT
>WEIB01000317.1:0-51038 GCA_015476505.1 Urochloa ruziziensis
TTGATGGTTTTGATATATATTCTATTGAGATAGTCTCTTTTTCGAATTAAAATGACAAACTGAACTTAAACTCTTTCACCCATGAGTAAATGCCTTTGCATGTCTTGTTTGAGCCGAAATGGCTATATCTTGCTTAAGATCATGCTAGGATGTGATATTCTTTTCAATTGGGTCAAAGACCTTTGTCATTGTGAATGTTTAGCCCATGCTTTATCTTGTGGAGGAGCATAAGCTTCTTTTTGTCGCAAAGACATTTCATGTACCATGCTTAACTTGAAAAACTTGAAAAATGAGATGTCTATGCATGAAAGAAGAAAAGATGAGAAAAAGATATATTTGCTGAAATTTATGCTCATGTCTCTATGCTTTCACTATTGCACACACTTGCACACATGGGTGCTAAGCGGTTGCATGTTGTTTGCCGAAGAAGTCTCCCATGAGAAGTGAACACATGGCTCCGTGCTTTGACATGACATGAGGTAGAACTTGGGCGTTTATGATGATCTTTTGTCAAGAATGCTTGTCCTTTCATGATTTTGGTGAGATGAAGTTCATTTTTGCTTGAACAATCCATGGTTAGGACTTGCTCATGTGGTGACATTTTTGATAAAACTGCACAACTTGCTCATGGCTTTGTCAATTGGATATATGTCTTCACCTTCTTGATGGCAACTGCCCGTGTGACATGATGAACTATCTTGTTTGCCTCTTCTCTAACTTGTAGCATTTTGTATTGCTCATTGTATATTTGAGAAGCTTGTAGTTGCATTTTGTACATTTTTCCTTGATGTGTGCATTGTCAACAAGGGGGAGAATTTCTGGAGCATTTCGCAAGGGGAAGACTTTGCTGAATTTGTAAGAAAGCTTTTGCTCTAGAAGTTGTTGGATTTGTGTGAGAGTTTGAAAGTTTTGCCAAAGTGAGAGTTTTCAAAAATTTGTGAAGTTTCTGAGAGTTTGATCATTGGAATATCTTGCTGGGCATATTTGGAAGGTTTTCAAGTTGGAACGGCATCGTTGCGAGTTGGTTTGTGCAATTTTGGCACTTTCAAGTTTGGTCATCTGCCAGGGGCGGTTTAACCGCCCCCCCTGGGCGGTTTAACCGCCACTGTGCTGAGTGCACACGAGTTGTGAAGATTTGAGCCATTTTCGAGTGTTTTTCGCACGCACAAGTTCACTTGTTCAGGGGGAGTTGCATCTTTGCAGGGGGAGTGCTTTGAGTGTTCTGAAAAGTGAATTGGAAATTTGTGATTTTGCTTTGTGCTTTTGCTCTTTTGCCGATGGTGTTGAGCCCTTTCGCTTCTTCTTGAAGGGTCGGCGTTTCTGGAGCTTTCTCTTGCGAAGTGACTTTGTTCTCAGCTTGTTCTTGCTTTTAGTCACTTGCTTGAGTCTTGTTTTCAATTTCTTTTACATTTTCTTTATCTCAATGGTTACTATGTGTGTGTTGTCAATGCACTCATCAAGGGGGAGATTGAGGACCCGGTGTGTCCGAGGACCGGTGGATGGTCGCTTCCTGGTGTGATGAGTGATTGACAACGTGGTGTGGATTGACGTTTCCCTTGGCTCAAGTATTGCAGGTGTAGAATGCGGCTTGGTTGCATTGGTGCAGGTGAAGAACAGGCGCGAAAGGTCTTAGCCATGGCGGCCTCCGAGGAGCGGAGAGACAAGTAGGCTTGGTTCGAGGGACCCGGTGGCCGGTGGATCAAGTGCGGTTCACATGCTGGCAAGAACGAGCAAGGGGACGTGGTTCCGGTGCGAGGTAGCGGCTCACAACCGAAGCTCGTACGCGGACGAGAAGCCGGCGCAAGGTGGCGGCTAACAACCGAAGTTTGCGCGCGGGGTTTGGTGATTTGGCCACAAAATCATCGGTGGACGGTTTCCCTTGGTTTGGGCCTCAAAACCAAGGACCGAGGACTCGACGATGGCGGAGATGGGCTGCTGGGCCGAGTGTGGCTGGCAGGGGCGGTTTAACCGCCCCCCAGGGCCGGTTTAACCGCCCCCCCTGGGCTGGCCCAAAACCGGCGTCGAGGAGCTTCGATCCGGAGGACACGCGGCGTGACTGCAAGGCTTGCGTCGGAGGGAAGCTAGCTTGCAGTGGAAGGTGCCCGAGCCGGAAAATATCTGAGAACCAAATGTCAAATTTGCCCCTGAGGGGTATGTATCACTTAGGGGTAGTTTAGTCTTTAGAGCACCACCACTTGGACTACTAATAGCCCCTCCCAGGGCTGGTGGCTGCTATCTCTTCTGGTTATCTCTTTAGTTTTCCTTTGAACTAGTTTCCCTTCATCCCCTCCACCTAGAACTACTTCGAATCATTCCTAGTTTGTATAGGTGAATTCATGGTTATGTGATGGAGTTTGTGCTGCTCATCTTTGTGCCATGATTTGATTTCCCGAGCTCCCTTTCTTTTTCTATTTTCGTGGGTATTTTCGGAGCTATTTTTGGGGGATTTTCGTTCTTCTCTTTCTAGGGCGTTTTCTCTCGGATTTCTTTGGGGGATTCACGTATGAGTGCCTTGTGCCTCTTTTGCTGGTGATCCTTTGCCCCCAAACGCCGGGAATCGCTTTGGATTTGAGATTTTCGGGATGAACTCGAGGTCATGGAGTTCTTCACGAGATCTGAGATTCCGGGAGTTGTAGTGAGTTAGAGGCCGAGATCTTTTGGGAAAACACTCCACTGGAGGTCTAGATCATCTGACCAAAATCTCGCCTCAAGAGCTCAAGCGGTTTGGGAGATCCACTTTTGATTTGACTTTTTCCCGAGCTTCCCAGACCTGGGCGGTTTAACCGCCCCCCTGACCCGGTTTAACCGCCCCCCCTGGGTGTGTTGGATCGAGTCGTGTTTCGGGTCGTTTTGGTGTTCGTTTCGATCGATTCAAGTTCTGCTGCGTATTTCTTGTTCCTAGGGTCAGTAGCTTGACAGTGGCTACGTGATCTTGGCAAGATCGCTTTCGGAGGTTTCGGAGTTGAGTTGGGAAAATAGCCGGATCGGTTGGGAAAGAATTTTTATCGGCTCCCATTCACTCCCCCCCTCTCTGGTCGCCGTTTCGATCCTTCAGAAGGGTTTTGATGTAAGGCTTTGATTTGGACTTATTTTGGAGGAGTCTTGGAATAAGACTTAATATTCAAATTAAATTTGAATATTAAATCTAAAAGATTGGGGAAGGGAATTGACGGAGTTTCTACCGAGAGGAAATGAGGGAGTTTTCTAAGCATTCGAATGCAACATGCATGTTTGCTTCAATGCATGGTTTAATTTAGGAAATATATTTTGGAATATTGTTAGGAAAGAAGTTAGGTTAAATTAAAGAAAAATTTTATAAAGCCTATATTTCTGAATGCCCTAAAAAGCAGGGTGTTACAGCAGCAGCCCGAGTACTACCAGCAGCAGCATCAGGAAACATTCGACTACTACCAGGAGACAGGATATGGACCGCAAGTCGGACCATCTACGTCCGCCAGGTATGACTATGAGAACCCGATCGCCCGGGGAATCTCGGAGCTCAATGCCAGGCTGGACACGGTGAGCTTACAACAGCAGGAGATAAGCGACAACCTCGCTCATAACACCAACCTCTCCCAGCAGAACTGAGGGATGACCACATCCCTCTAGACCGACCTTGACGGCTTCTTCAGCTACATGCACTACGATCCCAACCAGCACTACCAATGAGCTTCGTCGAAGCTTGGGGGAGTCCCTGGTAAGTTTGGAAGTACCCCCGTTGCCTTGCCTTGCCTTGATAATAATAATAAAATAAATAAAAAATATAAAAATAATAATAATAGCCTAAATAAATGTTGAATAAAAGCTCCAAAAAGTCTTTATGTATGGAAGTATGGTTGATAACCTTGGGAATGATGAATGGTTGCTCTGTTTATGCCCTGTAAGTGTCTCGTGCTTAATCCTTTACTCTTCGAGTATTTGAGTTCGTTGCCATTTACGGATCCATCATGATTAAACCGTGGGAGTAGAGCACATGTTCATTGTCTAAGTTGTTCTGAGTTTTGATATGGTTTGCTTCGAAGTATTACTATATGCTTAGTAAGAAACCTCTCGGAAGTTTTTATAAAAAAAATACATGGTAAATCTTCCCGACGGTTTAAATGTCCTATCCAGAGCCTAAATAGTTATATCTCATGAGCTACCATATGCTATCTTGAGTTGCTTTGAGTCTTGTCGAATGGTGAAGTCCGCTCGCAGAAGGCCCTTGTCGTCTACCGGTCTTTCCATCCACCTCTTTAATGGCCTCAAAGATGTCCGACTAATCAATTTCTCGCTCGGGGTTTGATGTCCACCGTCGCTGACATACACTCGCGCAACATCCCCATCACCGAGCTCATCCCAAGGGTCCTCAAATACTCCATACAAAGTTGAAATCCTCTCTGCTACCAAAATGAAAGAAGAGATACATTAGAAAAAAAGAGAAAGAAAGTTGGAGACAAATGCTCCAACAGAAGAAAAAAGAGAGCATCTCAAAACTATGAGAGAGAGAACAAGGAGTCCCAAGACCTTTGAGCATAAACATCATCTCCCTCTCCACTTGAAAACCCATGAATTCCAAAGACCGGAATTTGACGAGTGCCATCGCTTGCGAATCACTATTCGACTCGACAACACAAGTAACCAAGGTATGCCTCTTTGTCCCTTCCTATAAACACCACTTCAGCCTTAGAGTAGGAAGAGTTGATCACACTTGACCAAAAGTGAGGATCAAACACCTTGAGTGACTCGAGAGTACCATCGGGGAATGATTCAAACCATCTTTTGAAAAAAAAATCATATCTCCGAGAGGGAACCTAAAAAGCAGCATAAAATACTTTGAAAATGACCGTTCAGGCTCTCAACAGCCCAAGACGTGAACGTATGCAGCCCCACGTTGAACCATGGTATGAGTTCTCTATTATGCCAACTTATTCAAATGATTTGTTGAGTTTTGGCTTGAGCACAAGGTACCTAAAGGGTACACACATTGAAGCAACTCCTGACCCACCGAACCTAGAGTTTTAGCCTTGCTCGAGGACGAGCAAGAGTTTAAGCTTGAGGGCATGTTGACGGCCATTATAACCTCGTAGTGACCATCAACATTTCGGTAAAATGAGGATAATCATACCATGTTCCATATATAAACATGATTTTACTGATCAATTCCATAAGTTTTGGATGAGTTGTGCTTGCAGGACAAATCAGGAGAAACCAATGCCAAACCTGGCACAAAGCCAGGCAGGCCGGCCGAACCTAGGCCTCCTCTGGCCAAGTCTGGCCACGTCACTGATCCACAAGCTAAGTTAAGCATCCAAGATGATCAGGAGACATGCACTTGATGTCGGTTCGATCCAAGGACCCAAAAGGCCTAGAGTGGGAGACATATGGATTGAAGGGCCCACCAACCTAGGATTCCCGGACAGCCTCAACCGAACGCAATCGTTACCGACCTCAGAAAGCAATCGGGAGCGTCCACGATGAAGGCGATTGCCAGAGGGGCTAGGTGTAGGCCGATCGGCCTACACCAGGTCGGCCGGCCCCCTGCTGCATCCTCACGCGACCATCTTCGGCGTGGAAGTTAAGCAGGTCGGTAGCGTGACAGTTACGGTGACAACCGACCTTAGGAGGCTATAAAAGGCCACCTCCTCTTCACTCCAAGACACACCACACTTCTCAAGTCTATACTTGAAGGGAGCTCTTGTATCTTTTCCATTTCTTAGATTAGGATTAGAGTTGGGAGTAGAGTCGAGTCAAGCTTAGCTCGGATCTTCGGAGTCTTCGGAGTTCTGGTAAAGCTCTTGTATCCTTTCCTTCATTTGAAGAGTTTATCAATATAATTACTTTCTTACTTCAGAGCTTAAGTTTATCTTATATCTTTCTATCTTGCTCTTCTTTTAGAGTAAAGATCTTGCTCTCTTTAGAGTAAAGTTCTATCCCCCTTCAGTCTTAGTGTAGAGTTTAGTTGAGCTCTACTGGGCTTTATCTCGTGGGTTTGCTCACCTTGACCAGGCCGTAAGACGCCTTAGGGAAGACGGGGATTTCTCTTGACAGGCTTCAAGAGAAATATTAACCATCGAGTGCAAACATGGTGTCTGGCTTGTTGATTAACTAGGAAGTGTGTTGCACCCCACGAAACTGCAGTGGTAGGCGGTAGGTGGTGACAGTCCTGTCCGTCCTTCGTAGTCCACCACGTTCGGGTGTACTCATAACAGTAGTGTTGATCCCAGAGAAGCCCCTCTCTCACCCCGTTCTGAGGTTCTCCCGTTCTAGCCGTCCAAGCGAGCTCTGTTCCCGGTATCTAAGCTAGAGTCTAGGTTAAGGTTAGAGTGCTTTTTGCTCTGAGTTAGGAAGTGTCTAGGTCCGGTCTCTCCCAACGTCTTTCCTTTTCTTTAGAACTAGGAGTTTTTGTGTCACTGGTCTTTTATACCTTCTATCCGGTCATTTATTTGACCATTATCCCCAAACTTTAGAGTTTGTGCCTCTAGGTTTTGTGGCTTGATATTTCTGGCAAGATATATCATTTCGTTCTTCAATACACTTTAACCATTCTACTTCCCTGCAGAAATATAAATACGATACCCTGGGATAACTCCCTAGGTGAAGTGCGACAACGAGATATATTCTGCGCGCTTGTAGAATCCTTTTGTATACATCGATATATCTTCGCGCTCTTGAAGCGTTGCTAAAACGTGACGCTAAGAAGTGCCAACAGGGGCTGGGAGGGAGGGGGCGGGGGTGGGTGGCGGATGGGGCCGGCGGGCGGGTGCGAAGGGATCGGATCGCACGGAAGAGATGGTTTCTCGCGGCTATTTGACGGCTCATGGCGATTTGTACAAGTCGTACCAAATGGTGTCGCAAGGGCGGTTGAAAGGAGGATGATCTGAGGGTGTCGAGGCGGCGGGCGATGATGAGATGGCCTCATTCACGTAATTACGAGGAGACTCATGACGCACCAACTTGGATCGCACCAAAGGATCGCACCAAAGAAAGTTATAATCTTGTTCTTTTTAGTTGTGGAAGATTAGAATAAATTTGGTCGTCACAGTGCGTGAACCTGCAGCAGTCGGACTACTTCTCTAACAAGTCGTCAACGCTGAATTCCATGGGCTACCGGTCCAGCTGCTAAAACGGTCGTTTTGGCCATCAGAATAACAGTAGATAGGATAGCACCCTACTCCATCCATCTTGAAATATAAGGCATTCTAGGATTTTTAGTTTTCCGGTTAACAAGAAAAATATTTGACAAGTTTTTAATTGAATTAATTGAGCAGTTATCAAAAACTCCTAAAACGTTTTATGTTTGGGGACAAATTTTGAACCGTTACATACTTTGTATGTAACGACCGAGGGAATATGTTTGTAATAATTAGGGAAATTTAATGCATGTGGCGGCGGCATAGCACTACCTTGATTTATATTAGTTCATAGCTTTAGGATATATTGCTTTGCTGTTAGTCTATTATAAAATTGATGATTTTACTTAGGCCTTGTTCTGTTGAGCCGGGATCGTGGCCCAATCCACGGGTATCACCCCGGCATGGATTAAATACCGGCCCGTGTTGAAATAGCTGTTCGTTTAGCCCTCGCGTGTATTCAGCCCAGGCCCATTCCTGGCGAAAACCCTTGTATCCGGCCTAGAATCAACCCGCGAGTCCACAGCCGTGGAACTCAACCCCCCAGACGTGAAGCAATGGTGATGAGCTCTCGACATTACTGAGCTGCTTGGCATGAGAATACCCACTGCATCGGTAGCCCACGTAGCAGAGGATCTCCACCCAAACTTGGGTGAGGAGTTCCCGCATGTCAACGGTACCCGAGCCTTTGCAACTTGTGATCGATGAGCTTTGCCCCAAGCTGGCACGCCCTGTCCAATTTTTTCTTATAGCGAGAGGAATCGCCTGCTGTTCCTGTTACAGCAGTGTCATTACCTTCATCAGTGTTAGATCTTTGTGTTCAATGTATTCCCACTGCGCCACAGAAGGCAAGCCAAATCCCCAGGTGCTTTTTAGATAAAGGAATTTCTTTATTCCGGCCTCTGCATGAGTTGTGCACTCAACCATCCATTATTACAAGTTTCAACCAAGAGTTTAAAAAGTTGCCAACAAATAGCTAAAAACATAAAACAAAGGTGATGCCAAGACTAAGCACAAAGCCTACTAGTAGACATCCGCCCGTGTTTTGCGAAGATCTCCATGACCGTTGACTCCAGGATACGACAAGCCCACTTCATCATCGGGCGATTGTTTTCCTTTTGTAGCAATGTCCAAAACCGAATCCAATAAGTAGCCCTGAAGACGACCTACATGTAAGAGTGTATCTTTTTTTATCAAAAACAATGTCATTCCTATTTAGCCATATGGCCCAACATACAGCACTTGCTTCCACCCAAATTTGGAGACGAGTGTTGGGATCTATTCCTTGTAACCAATTTCCAAATAAATCAGCTACACTAACTGGTGATTGTAGGCCATAAGCAATCTGGATTGCTCTCCAAATAAATCTTGAAACATGACAATCAAAAAATAAATGCTGGATGGTTTCCTTGTTGTTGCAAAAACAACATTGGTGATCACCTTTCCAGTTTCGTTTAATCAGATTATCTTTTGTTAACACTACTCCTTTAGTTAAGAACCAAATAAATATCTTAATCTTTAGAGGTAGCCTGAGTTTCCACAAAAATTTATTTGGAGGTAAATTGTTTTGATTCATGACATGTTGATAAAGAGATTGAACCGTAAACAAACCATGTTTAGTAAGACTCCAACTAAAAGTGTCTCGTTGATCATTAAGATGCACAAATGCAACTCTTGCAACCAACTCATTCCATTCGTTTAACTTATTCCCAATCAGTGCCCTGCGAAAAGACATGTTAAGGGGAACAGAACTAAATGTGTATGACACCGTTGCATGTGGCTTTCTTGCAATGTTGTACAATGAAGGGTATTGATCTTTAAGGGTAAAGTTACCTAACCATTTGTCTTCCCAAAAACGTATTTGGGAACCATTGTGTAAATTAAAAGTGCCCAGACTCATGAATCGGTCTTTAACCTTCATAAGGCCTGACCAGAAATGTGAGTCTCCTGGTTTCCAGTAGACCTCCCCAATTGTTTTACTCCATAAATACTTCTTCCTAAGAAGCTCTTGCCATACCCCTTCCTCATTAATAAGTTTGTACAACCACTTGCAAAGTAAGCATTCATTCTGAACTTCAAGATTCAAAATTCCTAGGCCACCCTAATCTTTAGGTGTACAAAGGATCCCCCACTTTGTTAATCTGTACTTTTTCTTATGATCATCACATTGCCAAAAAAATATGGATCTGTAAAAATCTAACTTCTTTAAGATGCCTTTAGGTACTGCAAAAAAAGACATCATTTACATCACCAGACTGCTCAAAACAGAATTCATTAGGACTAATCTACCTCCATATGATAACAATTTACCCTTCCAACTGCTTAATTTCTTTTGGAAACGATCTTCCACATTTTTCGAGTCCTTATTTGTGAGCTTTCTATGATGCATAGGGATGCCTAGATATCTAAAGGGAGAATTTCCCATATCACAGCCAAAGATCTATGAATATTGAGATTCAAAGTTCTTTGCTTCGCCATAGCAGAAAAGTTCACTTTTATGGAAATTGATCTTTAAGCCAGATAACTGTTCAAAAGCACAAAGTAACAACTTCATATTTTTAGCTTGCTCAAGATCATGCTCCATAAATAAAATTGTGTCATCAGCATATTGTAGAATAGACAATCCATCTTCTACCAAATGGGGTATAATACCTTGAATCTGACCATTCTCTTTAGCTCTAGTAATAAATATAGCTAACATATCCACTACTAAGTTAAAAAGAATGGGAGAAAGCGGATCATCTTGCCTTAGTCCTTTCTTTGTTTGAAAATAACGACCAATATCATTATTAACCTTGATGCCCACACTACCCCCAGATACAAAATGATCGCTCCATTGACACCACAAAGGCGAGAATCCTTTCATCTTGAGTGTTTGTTGTAAGAAAGGCCATTTAACCTTATCGTAGGCTTTCTCAAAGTCGACCTTGAAAATGACCCCATTTAACTTCTTTCTATGCAACTCATGAATTGTTTCATGTAGAATTGTTACTCCTTCCAAAATATACCTCCCAGGCATAAAGGTCGTTTGTGATGGTTTAATAATCTTTTGAGCCACCTTATTTATCTTGTTTGTAGCTACTTTTGTGAATATTTTAAAACTAACATTGAGAAGACAAATGGGTCTATATTGTTGTATTCGAGTTGCTTCTTCACTTTTAGGGAGCAAAGTAATAATACCAAAATTGAGGCTAAACATCGGGAGTTGTCCTCTATGGAATTCATAAAATAATGCCATCAAATCGGCCTTTATGACTTCCCAGAACACCTGATAGAACTCAACCGGAAAGCCATCCGGACCCGGTGCTTTATTATGTTCCATTTGAAAAATGGCCTCCTTTACCTCATCTTGGGTAAACATCTCCGTTAAAATTTCATTCTCCAAAACTGAAACTTGTGGAATATCATCAATCTGATCTTGCATAGTTGTAAAATGATTTTCTTCCGGAGGGCCAAAAAGGGTCTGATAAAATGAAGTTATGTGTTCTTTTAGCTCCCTTTCATCGTTTATGATTCTATCATCAGTTTCCAGTTGAAAGATTCTTGTTTATCTATGTTTCCCATTAGCAATAAGCTGGAAGTATTTCGTGTTTCTATCCCCATCTAAAAGCTTTTTTGTTTTGGAACGTTGGAACCAAGCTATTTCTTCTTCCCTCAACAATTGACACAATCTCGTTTTTAGACAAAGCAAAGTATTTTGTTCATATGGTGAAAGAACATCCAACTCTGCTTTCTTGTCTAAAACATCAATTCAATTTCTAATAGTTTCCTTTTCTTTTTTACTTTTACCCCTGTCATCTCATGCCCAACCTCTCAAAAATTGTCTAGTGCGTCTTATTTTATTTTGCCATTTTTGCATTGCACTTCTTCCTTTGTTTTCATTAGCCCATACTTCAGCTACTTTTTCATAGAAGCCTTGTCGTGTTAACCAACATAACTCAAATCTAAACAGTTGTTGGTTACCATAATGAGAAGGGTTCCTTGAATCAAGTAGTAATGGAGTATGATATGAGATATCTCTGCATAAACCTTGCACTGTAGCTAAAGGGTACTTTTGTTCCCAATCTGTGCTCACCAAAACTCTGTCTAACCTTTCAAAAGTTGGTATATCAAGAGAGTTGGCCCAGGTAAAACGTCTCCCTGAGAGTTCTAATTCTCTCAAATCTAGGCTCTCAATGCAAGCATTAAATAAAAATGGCCATCTGTCATCATATTTATCATTGTTCTTTTCATCTGGTTTTCTTATGATATTAAAATCACCGCCAATCATGAGAGGTTTATCTTCTTTGCTGCACATTTGTACCATTTCTGTAAGAAAGGCTTCATTGAATTCTTTCTGAGCTGCTCCATAAGCAGCAATCAGAACCCACTCAAAGCCATCTTCTTTATTCTTGACATTAAATTTACATGGTAGTCTCCCACTATAATGGTATTAATATCAAAAGTGGCCATATTCACCCCCAATAAAATTCCTCCCGACTGCCCCCTAGGTGATGTCTAATGCCATAAGAACTCTTTTCCACCACAAAAGTTGCTAAGATCAAATGGTAAGAAATCATCCCTACGTGTTTCAAGAATTGCAATAAAGTCCAAACTCTGTTCTACAGAAGTATCATTAAGGAACTTATATTTAGCCAAGTCGCGAAGACCTCTGCTATTCCAAAAAATTCCTTTCATTTGGAAACTCTTTTTATTTTTGAGCTAACACTAGAAATTGAATTTTTTTTCTTTTTTGACGAGCGCTTTTTAGAGGACACTGTATGCCAATCACTACCAATGTGATCTGTGTCCGCTTGCAAGTTCTCCTCAAAAATGTCACTACATAAATGACTAAGTGTGATATAATCTATTTCATTGTTCTCATCTTCATCTCCAATGTCAGATGAAGCCTCTACTTCTGATTTATTATTACTAGTGTTGATAGCTAATCGGTCTAGTTCCCCAATTTTCAAGTCAGTGATAGCATGGTAAGCTTCATTTGAATTATTTCCCAAAGAAATACCCACATTCCTAATATTTGTAGAAATATGTGAATCAGAAAAAGATAGGATTGAATTATTAAAACACGTACCATCAAGAGGAGTTGCATCAAGATTGCGAATAGCCGTTAAATGTTGAGCCCGTTCCAGTGAGTGCTCATCCACTGTCCCCTCCCTTCGCTTACTCCAACGAACTGGA
Organism: Urochloa ruziziensis; assembly: GCA_015476505.1. Classification (NCBI taxonomy): domain Eukaryota; kingdom Viridiplantae; phylum Streptophyta; class Magnoliopsida; order Poales; family Poaceae; genus Urochloa; species Urochloa ruziziensis. The sequence goes on from WEIB01000317.1 coordinate 12,291, forward strand.
GTTTGTGGCTTGGTACGCTTGGATGGAGTCAACGAGCCAACTTTAGCTTCCACAGATGGATGCTCATCTTCCTCATTGAGAACCTGATCCGCAATCCTATCCAATTGTATGCCCACAGCCCTATCCATAATTTCCTCTGCCATTTCCTTTAGAAAAGCATCAGAGATAGGAGTGGGTGGTCTGCATTCCTCTTGTGGTTTTGGCCCGTTTAATGAGCCAATGTCTTGATCATGCACTAATTGTTCTGCACCATCATTTGGCTCCTTCTCCTCACACTGTCCCCCAACAGTAACCATTCCATCACCAGGTAATAACTCAAATGTTGCTTCCTGAGGTGCAAGGGCTGCTAGCTGCTGTTGTGTACCATGCTGCTGTCCAGAACCTCTTGTCTCTAGAATTTTATTTATTGTTGATGGCTCGGTTGAACCTGTAGTACGGTTCTCTCGTTCTTGCATTTCCTTCTCTTCCTCTCCCAACAGATCATCATCCTCATCCATAGGATCCTTGTTATCTTTGTCATCAGTTTTAGAAGTGCTCGATGACTCTCCTTCCTCGACTATGAAGAAAATACCATGCAAATATTTTCCAAAAACCACTTCCAAGGCTTGTGGAATTTTCTTTGGTTCTAACACTGCAATCTTTATGCGAGCCAAATCATTACTGCGGGTGAAAACCATATCCACCATCTGTGTAGCCCCCAAGATAGTTCCAACAGCCCATAGCACAAGATAATTATTTCGAAGCTGTTCTGGTATTCCTCCAACCTGTACCCAAACAACAGGCAATTGGAATTTGACCTCTTCATTTGTTCCCCAAATTTTACATTCTAACTTGACACCTGGTCGATTTTTTACATTTAGCTCTCCAAACTCTTCCATCCGTGCTAGCTCCATAGCATTGGGAAATGCTGCTAAGAAAGAGTTTATCCCATGCTCTTTTACCTCCCATGTCCAAGGCACTGGAACAAGCCTCTCTAACTCTGCAACAACTTGTGGCACTGTCATCTCGCCACCCTTAATGTTTACCAATGACCATGATGCCTCACTTTTTGGTTTGAGATAGTCCTTGTCTGAGACTGGAATGTAATGGAAACCAAGTCCCGGCGCACCATATCCCACTGCTAGAGCCACCGGCTTTTCAGCCTTCAACAAGGGGCACTTGTGCGACACATGTGTTTTAGTATCACAAATGACACAGTAAAGAGGCAATGGGCACTCAGTAACCAAATGCCCTTTTCTTGAGCAACGAGAACACTGCACCTTCTGCTTTTTTTTGCCTTCCATGCTTTCCACATCCTGCTGTTGTAAGTTTATGGTCGCAACAGGCTGCTGTTTTGAGTCAGATGCAGCTGTAACCATATCAGCCGTTCCTTTGCCTGCCTGAACCATTGGCTGTTGATCTGAAACCGGCTTCCATGCAGCTCCCCCAGCCGATGTATTTGCATGTACGTGTGGAACTTGCACAGGTACATCTTGTGCCGGGGCAACATACTGGTCTTGCTGTGGCACCCGATTGTGCCTTGGGTTCCTATCGTCGTGACGTGCACCAGTGCGGTTGAACCTCTATGGGCGTCGATCTCTCTGACCTCCACCATACCCGGCGTTGAATCTCCCTTGAAAGCCATGATGATCGCCCCCAACACCACCTGACCCCCCTCGGCCCTCATGGTGCAGGTGTTGTTGTTGTTGCCAATGTGGCACATAACCACGTCCATTACCTTGAGGATTTGGACGTCCGCCACCTGCCATTGCCGCCACGAACTGACCTTGCCCGCTGCCATTGCCAGAGTTGCGGCCATGGCTCTGGGCAGGGTGCCCTCCAGCCGGACCTCCATGGTTGCTCATCCTGCACCTTTGATCTTCCTCACGTTCGCTGCCCCCCACTCGAACAGCTTCAGCGTAGGAGCGACGCGGAGGAACGGGAAGATTGCGGCTTGGGTTAACAGTCCCTGATCTCGCAAAAAAATCTGCTAAACCGGCAGGTTCCCGGTAGTATACAGCATGTGGGCCGTTTCTGAGAATACACTGGGTTCGGCCCGTTTCGCCAAATGATGTCAGACTTAAATGTCCAGCCGGCTCGGGATCAATCAGTGATCACACATGGCTCGAACGCGTGCAGTACTGATGGAGTCGATCAATTGTGTGACATGCTGTGTGAGCCAATTGCCCAACAGGCTCCGCTCGCGAATGAGCTCGGCTCGTTTTGCTAGGTGAGCCATCTGCTTTTGAACTTTGAACGGCTGGAAATACCGTCGTAGTCTTGATGCACTCCGATGATATAGGATCGGTTATGATCGCCTTCAAGACCGGCGCAGATAGTCGACGAGAATTGAAATTAATCTGGCGAGCATCCGCCTTAGTGTGCAAATTTGGAGCTGACGATGATAACCTATCACCTATAGCACCCAGTTTTGCGCCATTGATATGCACTGAAGCTCGTTGTGACTCACTTGAACGTAGGTCTTTGACACAAACGTCACCTATCGTTCGAGATGGAGACATTCTTGGTTTCGGCAGTGGTCCTTGCCAAGGTTTCATTTGTCAAGCCACAGCATCGACAATCCGAGCAGCCAACGAATTTCTATGATTTTTAGCACTAACTTGTGAAGATGAAGGTGCACGCGTTACCTGAATATCACCATGGCTCAGTTCATCCTCCGCCTGCTGAAGTTCTGCCATCGTGAATCCTGCCTTGAGCGCAGACTCGATGACAATATCAGTAGATGGCGTGGGGATTTCTGCTTCCTCATCATCGTCCGTCAGGTCCTCCTCTTCGTCGCCCGCGGCCGCCGCTGTGTTCCAGAACTTGGTGGTGATGCCGCCGATCACCTTGCTAGGTCGTGTCGGGTGTAGACTGTAGAGGCTTGGCGTTGGGCGTAGTCGATCTTGTCGCACTGTCCGGAGTTGTCGCCGGCGTGCCGCTCAGGGCTGCCGGCGCCAGGGTGAGCCGTCGCCCCTTCATACTCCCGCATGAAACAATGATGCTGGATTAGGTTGGTCTCCCCAGGTGCGCTATGCTTTAGAGAAGTTAGAAAATGGCACACATGGACATAGGCATTGCGGCTGGCAGGCAGAGGTAGCATGTAGGGACGAGCGGCAAGGAGGAAAAGCATGTAGTTGGAGATTGCCTTGACGGTCTTGATCACCTCTGCTTGAGCCATCAGCTCTGAGACCTCCTTTGCTTGCTCCTTGTACCAATAGAGGTACAGGTCAGTGGCGATGTCCCAGATGAGGATGCTCTCGTCCAAATCAATGTCGACGCTCCACACCAGTTCCTTGTACACTTCTTTGCTCTCAATTGCAGCCCGACCCCCGTGAGTTGTGGATGTGATATGGGCTTGACTCTGAGATGCCTTCACTCTTGAGTACTTGATCAACCACAAGCTGCTTCATGCAGGCCAGGACAGGGATGGACCACGAGTAAGCCATCGTGTTCCATGGGTCCTCGAGCCCCATCCACCTTGCTACCTTGGTCCTCTTGCTTGCCCAGCTCCGAACACACAACCGAAGCAAGTTGTGTTGCCCCATGGAGCCCGATCAGTACCTCCATCAAACTGCAGCACGGACGAGCCGCCGAAGGGAAGCAACAATGCAGGCGAGAAAATGCCATATGTTTCCTCCTTCTGCCCTCCGATCCAGGACCACAAATGTCCAGCTCGAGAACATTGCCCTCAACGCTGATGTGATCTACAGGACGTCAGCCCTAACAAGCAGGACATAGGTTATAGCCACATCTACTCTACTGTAACATCCTTCCCAGCACCCATTAAATGAAACAGCAGCAATGCGGCGACAGTGCCCATCGTTGAGACTACGAAGATGTAGACACTGACCATCGAAAACCTCATCCGAAACGGTTATTTCACCGCTTTCCTTTTTCCGATTCGAATAAGAGGGTCATCTAAAGTGGTTATTTCGCCCCTTCGTTTGAAAAGTTATTCTAAGCGGAGTATCTCATGACGGCGCGGATAGTAAATAGAAATTCGCAAATAAAACCGGTTTCATAGCCCAGGAGGCCACCCCCGAGCTATGGTCACGGTCGCTCGTCACAAGTCACAAGTCATGTGTGTTTCACGCAGAATACGCGCGCGTGCGGTGCCTAGCCTTCGAACTCATGACCTCCTACCTCGCGCGAGCCTTCCTTACCATCTCACCTAGACATCGTTCCTACACGCGTGAGGGAGTTCTATTCCTTTTGACCCTTGTTGCCTGAAGTTTAGTTTTATTATTTGAGCATCTAAACGGCTTTAAATCGAAAAACTTTCAACTACAAAGTTGTAGATCTCGTCAAAACGTACAATTTTTGTATAAAGCTTCTCCCCATCTGAGACCATATGCAAAAGTTACAAATTTCATAATACAATCTGAAATTCAAGTTACAAGAGCGGGAATGAGAACAGGAACTGTTTTGGGCATCTAAACGATGTCAAATCGAAAAACTCTCAACTACAAAGTTATAGATCTCGTCGAAACTTAGAAATTTTGTATAAAGCTTTTGTCCATCGGAGACCATAAGCAAAGTTACAAAATTTAAAATATAGTCTGAAATTCAAGTTACAAAAACGGAAAAGAGCACGAGAACTGTTTTAGGCATCTAAACGATGTTAAATCGAAAAACTTTCTACTACAGCTTTGTAGATCTCATTGAAACATACAAAATCTATACTATAAGGATCCAAGAGAATTGAAAACACTTCCCACCTAAAAAAACTCCCTATACCCCTCACAGAGGACCCACCTGACAGGCTCGACCAAAGGAGGACCAAAATCCACCTGTGTAAAATTGAAAGTTAGAAAATGATTCTGCCAAAAACGAAACTTTTTGGTTACCGCGCGCTCCACTTACCCGCCCGCGCATACCCGCTCTCCCTTTCCTTCTTCCGCCCGCTAATCACGCTTCTAGCGATTTTCCCCCTGCCTCGCCCTTCCCAATTTCCCATTCCACCTCCCGGCCTCCCTCCCCAATCCCTACCCCCATCACTCGATCCGCCTCTCGCGCCGCCATCATCCACCTCGAGAAGTCGCACTTGACGGCGATATTCGCAAGGGCCCGCCATCCGCCCGCCCGTGAAAGGCTCCTCCGTCCTCCGGCAACCGTGGCGGGGCGCGGCTGGGGAACCACGACGGGGGGCGGCGGCGCTCGGCTCGGGTGGCCGCGATGGGGCGAGCCCGGCCGGTGACGCCCAAGGACGAGCGGCAACACCCAAGGACCCGCGGCTGCGTAGAGGGCAGAGCCGGTCGGCGGCGGCACATAAATCACGCGGACGCGCACATGTAGCGGTGGCGTGCGAACAACGACCGTACGACTGTCTTTCTTGTTATATGGCTGCCTGTCATCTGTCAATCCCCATAGACAGGATCTTGATGTGCTCCTTCATCGAGTCAATACAGGTTCGGATTAAATCCAAGATGAGTATCCATCTCCAAGCTCCATCATCTCCTCTCTCCGTACCCCTCGTGTGCTCAAGATTCCGTAGTTCCTGGAGGACGGATCAGATGACCCGGTCAATTTTGTGTTTCTTTATCTTGATTGTTTAGGTCTCTTGCCATGCAGGAGTTGGATTACCTCCTTTCACCTGAAATTGTTTATTTTGCACCAAAATAGGTGATAAGAGTATCTATAGGGGCGTTTGATTTGCGTGCTCCCTTCTCCCAAATGCAGAAACAGGGAAGGGAACTTGAGGTTTAGCGACCCTTGTGCAGGGATTTATGTTTGGTTCTTTTCTTTCTAGGACTTTTGGAGGTTATATTTGTGTCCATTGCCTAGATTGACTAGCGGTGTATTAGTTTCAACGCCAAAGCTGTACAAGGTGGAGCCTTGGCTCTCTGTGTATCGGATTTGGTTGACCTGTGACTTTGGTTAGGGACTTTGTGAAATATAAAATTTTAGATTTGATTTGGGATTTGAGATAGAGAGATGACAGTGAAAAAAAAGGAGATATACCACCTTAAGTTCATTAGCACGATTTTTTTTATGAGGGATTGAGAGTTGCAGGCTTGCAGCAGAGATTAGTATTTCTAATCTAATAAATTTACTCATGTTTTGAAACAGAAAGACATGCTTATTGGATGTTCCTGTACTGGTAAAGATCTGAACCACTGCAGCACTGCTGTGATTAATGCCATGACCATCATAATCTGGAGCCTAGACTCCTTATGCTTGGTTCTCTGTTTTGCTCAGTATACTTTTCCCTCGTCAGTAAAGCTTCATCTGCGTCCCTTCTCGGTACGTTCTGGAGCAGACATACAACTATGGTCGCACACAGGTATGTACACAATATCATGATGTCATAATATGTTGGAAGCACCATTTCTTATTTCTCTACCTGCCACTTATGTATGCAATATCATGCTATCATAGTATGTTGGGAGTTGTCTTTGCTAATAGATTGGTTCCAAATAACTATATTAGAAGCCACATGTGTAGTGTTCATCAAAACTGTAGTTTTCTGAATAGATCTTCATTGCACATTTGAGTCCTAAGAGCATGCACACATCTTTGCTGACTGAAGGTGACATGATAAAATTTGGTTCCTCGCATTACATTTCACATATTTTCAATTTTTTACCAACAACACTAATCTATACTATAAGGATCCAACAGAATTGAAAACATTTTCCACCTGAAAAAACTCTCTATACCCCTCATATAAGACCCACCTGACAGGCTCGACCAAAGGAGGACCAAAACCCACCTGTGTAAAATTGAGAGTTAGAAAATGATTCTGCCAGAAACACTTAACTTTTTTCACCGCCCGCGTACCCATGTCCGACCCGCCTCCGTCAATCAGGCATGGGTTCCTCTCCCTCCATTTCTTTCCTTCTGCATCGCGCCCGTCCCCTCTCCTTCCTATCCCCATTCCCCAGTTCCTTCCATCCATTCTCCAATCGCGATCCCATCCTCCTCCAATCTCCATCGTCATTCACTCTGGCGGGATCGAGCGGCAGCGTGGGGGCGGGGGCAGCTCGTGCGGCGGCGCGGCAATTCCGGCCGCGCGGCAGTGTGGACGAGCCAGGGTGGGTGCGCGGGAGCCAGATGGTGGCGGCGCCGCACCTCCGGGCGGACGCGGGGGCCCAAAAGCGGCGGCGGGGACCAGCGGCATCTTTTAATTCCTTTTAGCTGGAATTTATACCTGACAGTCTGGTGCAGCAATGGTTGTTTTCAATTCTGTAAAGGGCAGTTCACGCTGCGACATAAAGTTGTGTGCTGAATGCATGCATGCTTGCTAACTCACTTATGTTGTTTTTGTGTTTAAACAGAGGGCTGATGCCTTAACGGAGTGTGAAGAATTTTACACACCACTAGGCCATAGGTGAGTTTGTACTCGAAAGCATTTCCACATGCATTTTATTATTTGCTAATGATTCAGCAGTTTTCTCATTCCAGGTACTATTACAACAAAATGACAGAACAATCTGAATGGTCTCTTCCGGATGAACTAGAATTGGGTGGGGACAAAACATGTTGGATCCACTTGTCGGGTGGAAAGCCGCTTTACTTGTTAGACATCATTGCATTTCATCACGTTTATTAATTGTACGTATCTGTTTCCATAGGCGATTCAGATGATATAAGAATGAAGAAACCAAGCAGGAATACACTCTAGGCAAGACCCTGAGCGCCCTGTTTTCAAGGACTTGAATGTAAGACCTTTACTCCAAGCCTCTTCTATATATTAACAATCACATTTGGGGGTAGAGTTCATATTATGATTGATTCTTGCCCTGCGACATTTGTAGGGGGCAGAAGAAGTAGAAGATAAATGAGCCAACATCATTTTCTCTTCCAGGTGGACTACTCACTCTATTTATCTATTTTATTATACTGCTTGCTTGATTCAAACATTTGCTTATTGTCTCCTTTGTGTTTGTCTTTACATGTTGTTTATGATGAATAAGGTGTCTATGTATTGGGTTGTAATGGTTCCAAAAGGACAATTAGAAAACAAATGTAGGTTTTATAATTTAGTGATAGCTATGCACAGATTCAAAATATTCTTTTCTTGCTTCGTAAACACTACGCTTATATAAACTGTCATGATAGTTTATGCATGTTTTTTCTATAGCTTCTTATGTTAAAAAATGCTCAGCTAGATTTAAGGCCCTCCAACTGTAGGGTGAATGCTTGGGAGAGAGGGACCAGCAAGGGAGGAGTAATTCTAATTTCTACTGGTTTAAGTGCTGCATTGTCTACTTGGCAATGCAACCATTGGAAATTAGGTAATAACCTGTAATTCTTAAATTGTTTTGCTGAAATGCCCTTAGAGCAGTCACTAGAAACGTTAAGATGGCAGAGCCAAAAGACAATGCACTCAGGCAAGGGTGAAACTGCTGCTTCACTAGGGCCTTCGTACTGACACATACTCGAACAGCAAGTACAATGCCCACTTCTGATTTGGAGGAGGTATATATGCAGTATAACATGGAGACAGGTGCGGGTGTCTTCTACTTTTTCTGAAATTCTTACGAATGTGTAACCTTTATGTCATTATTACAAACTTACTCGACGCCTTTCTTTTTCTTTTGCAATCACCTCTGATTCTTAGCTATAGCTTGATATTTCTTTGTTTGTTTTTATGCAATAGCTGCTGGTACCTGATAGTTGTAAATTTATCCTGTGATGTTAGTTTTTTCAAAATCATAATTGTTTGTTACCTAAATCATAGGTTTTGGATTCCAGATCCCCTATTCAAATTGGTACTTATTTATAGATGCATTGAAGTTTGAATTAGAGTACCCTACCAGGGTAGTCTAAGCTAGAAGAATGGGTCCATTCTATTTGTTATTCTTGCAAATCAACTTGTTATGCAATCAGAGTTACATGTTGGATATTTTCTGTTCTCCAACACTTCTGATTCAGAATCCGGCTCCGGCGGTGAAGGAGAACAACCGAGCGGCGTCGATAACCATGAAAGCCGACGTGTGGTGGACCAAGGCGCGGCTCCTGGAGGAGGTCCTCAAGCTACAGATGATAGCCACCAAGAAGAAGGTCATCACAGAATTTTAGAGAAGAATTTGGATGTAGAAACTTTTGATTTTTGAAGCGAAATGTAGCAGATTGTTGATGCAAATCCGGATACATGAATATATATGCAGGTGAGAGGCAATTGTGGGATGACGGCGATGCAGGCTGATCTGGTGGCCACACCGCTGCATAGTTGTGTGTATAACATGATTGTGACAGAACCGTCCAAATTAATCCGGCTTAAGTGCGCTAACAATGCTGTGACAGAACCGCCTAAATTATGCCGTTTTATGTGCGTGTTGATTAGATTAATTATTAAAATGATGGTTAGTGCACTTAAGCCGGATTAATTTGGGCGGTTCTGTCACAATGATATGCAAAAATAAGGTTAGTGTTTTTTCCATGGGAGCTATGGTAGTTATGCTATTTAACCGATTCCCAATCTCAGTTTCAGCTTTTCCACTGGTAAATGTTTTGGTGAACTGTGTTTGATTCCGACCGAGATGGACACAGGTATAGGAGGAGCGCATGAAGATCTACGATCCGTACATCTGATGTTCGTGGTCATTTCTTCTTTACCCCTGATGCCTAATTGTTGTTTTTTGGAGTGGTTAACTAATTCACAATCCTGTTTTCATCTTGCTTGTAGGTTGTAGCTCAAATAGGAGGATTTGGTACGTTAGTTAACAACTTAAGATGATACCCTTTTTTTTGCTAATTTCATTAGATTGAGATATTAATATTTCCTTCTGGACGTTTGAGATGGTGCGATGTGCCTGCCTACTTGAATCAAGGGTGTAGTTCGGACATGGTAGAAATATGCCAGAGACTATTATTTCTTGACAATAGCTATTTTACTGCCGGGACTTGTACAATGTACTATAAATTAGTCATTTAAGGTATGATCCTCTTGTGCCTTGTATCAACAAAAATAAGTTCATACCCCTTTGGGATTATTTGTAGTGAGATAGGATGGCTTTTATAGACTGAAACCTTATGTTTCATTCAATTGTTGTTTATACCCCCACAAGAAAAAATTGGATATCTATGCTAATATTAAGAGGGAGTGGGAGAAGCATAAGACTGATATTAAGTTGATACTTGCACTTGGAACTTTGAACAAAGCTTTTCATTCCACTGTACATATTTTAAAGTGTGACCGGATGATGCATTTTGTAATTCTTATTTATTGTATTGCTTCTCAACCATAGGTGCTAACCCACCTGAACACACTTGTATAACAATAGTTTCTGACTGAGAAAACATGAATTGTCAATTATACACCAGAGAAATAGTTATTTGCTTAAATGAGATACATTTTGCCAATATAATTTAGAAGAGTATATGTTAATTATTGGAACTGTTTTTCTATGCTTAAATGAGTGCTATATTACATACCATTCTGAATTTTTTCCCCATGGTTATTTAGCTGATCTCATGTTTGAAATTATAAACTTCTGATGGGAGATGTTTGACCATAAATTTAGGCACCACCCATAGTGCAGGCCTCACCATAGAGTCCAGTGGTGAAGCCAAGAAGGTCTATGTGGGCAAAGCTTTCCTAGGGTGTCATATAAGCAAGGATCATATATGATATGTCGAGTATTTGCAACTTTGGGACTGTATTAGGGGCATTGAACTAAATGAACATGAAGATCGCCACATTTGGAAATTGGAAACAGGAGGATGCTACTCCTCTAAATCTGCATATCGAGCTTACTTTCAGGGTTCAATAACATTTGAGCCTTGGAGGAGAATCTGGAAAACATGGGCTCCAAATCAGTGCAAGGTTTTTCTATGGTTGGCAGTCCGCAACAGGTGTTGGACAGCTGATAGATTAGAGAAAAGAGGGTTGCCTCACCCAGACCAATGCCCCTTGTGTGACCAACAAAATGAAACAGTACAACATCTTTTGGTGAATTGTGTAGTGGCACGGCAGGTTTGGTTCAAGTTGTTGGCACCTCTGAATCTCGGTGAGCACATTCCTAGACAGCGAGAGCGTAGTTTCGCTGAGTGGTGGCGCAAACTCATGAAAAAGGTGACAAAGGAGCATAGGAAAGGAGTTAATACTCTAATAATCTTGGGCGCTTGGATGATATGGAAGCATAGGAACGCCTGTGTGTTTGAGGGCGCTGCTCCCTCGGTCAATTCTATAATGAGGGAGCTCAAGGATGAGCATAGCCTTTGGTGCCTGGCTGGAGCGAAGAGGCTGCAAGGCCTGAGCTTAGCTGGGAGAATTTAGCTCCTTTGGTCATGTGTGTTGGTCATGTTTTGTGATTCTTTGTTTATTAGTCTGACTTTTTATTGTAAACCTGTCTCTCGTATTTGTTCCCGTATGAGAGATGGGGTGTTGTATGGGAACTTTTTTCTCTCTCTAATGCAATGAAGCGCAGCTCTCCTGCGTTTTCGAAAAAAAAATATGATATGGAGAGTGGAAGGTCCAAGGGGTTTGGTTTTGTAACATATGCCTCCAGAACAGCTTCATCTAATAATATGCAGTTTTTTAAGCTCTTGTCGATTAGAGTTCCACACATATTCTTTGGTGAAGCTCTATTTGCATGTCTCTAGGAAACAACTTAAGGGCTGAGAACCAAAAAAAAAAAAAAAAAAAGAAACCCTGAGGGGCCGCATGCTATGATATTGGTAGTTGATAGTTTATCGCAGGTTGTGTCGGTGAACGCACTTTGATTCTATACTACAGTGCCCAATTCCTCTCTTCTCTCCTTAAACTGGAATCGTTTGCCCAATTGCTCATATTAATATTTATTAGTCAATTGTTCTGAGGTGATGCATCCATTCACCTGCTTCATATAGTTTTTGCAAGAATTTTTACAAAAATTATTGTATTCTTTTAGTTCCTTCCTACTCTTTTTTTAAGGGTAAGCTCATTCCTACTCTTAGCTGTATATTGCTGCTTCTAACTTCCATGTGCCATGTAGCCGATAGATGGTAGAAATATCTGATTTGTTATTGATTCCTACATCGTGATGTTAGTGGCTAATGTTCGGTCTCATTTTTAATTTTACTGGTATACATGTTATTGGATTAGGAGCATACGCCTGATGCTGAGCGCAATCAACTGCCAGAGGAACTTAAGTTGTTTACTATGGCATGAAAATAATTGTCACCTAGAGAGTTTTAAAGAGGAAAGTTCTTGTCGCATGCTCGATTTATGAATAAAATAATTTCTATTGATAGATTTGCAACACGTGGTCATCATCTCAGTTTTTAATGATCTATTACCTCAAATTAGATGAAGCTTAATTAGGCGATACAGACAACAGAGTATGTGTTGTTTATTCAGTTTCAACTTTGCTCGTATCTAAGGCGTTCATGGAATGTATTGCCACTGAGTCTATTCATTTGATCACAATTGATGGGCAATATTAATTAAAAAAATATTGCTAGGTGTATTAAATCCATGCCAATGGTCCATAGTTCTGCACTGGTTGACCCTTTGAATCCACAATGCATTATTCATCACTTTTTCTTGTCACTTGATGGTTGCAAATCTATGAATTTGTTGAGTTTTTCTTTACACGTGCGTGCCGCAATCTGCTAGCTGATGTGTTTTGGATCTTGTATGTGATTAAGGTAAGCCTATTCATGTTTTAAGAGTCAGTCTTTTTCAGCCACACAAACTTTGTAGGCAGCTACACATAGATTACTGGTCTCTGCCTGATGTTTTGCATTAACTTTGGTGAAGATTGAAATTCCATAATGTGATTTAATATGCTAATCAGGTGTTCATTTACTTGCAGGGAGAGAGAAATTCTATGATTTAATATCTGAAAGCTTTTGGTCACGAAACTGCATGCCTCCCTCCTTTGCAGCCATTCAATGCAGCACAGTTTATTACAAATAACATGGATGATTTATGCAGGCTACTTTCAGTCTACCCACAAGTAAGCATACTGTAAATCATTTCTATAATTGTAGCGGTTACCTTCAGTTTTTTATGACCAAAGTTCCTTGAATCTGGCAGTTAAATCTCGATATGATATAGTAGGGAGCAATTGAAAAACAGCTACTTACTTTGATATTTGTTATGCATAGATCATGCCAGTACATCAGTATGACCATCCATCTTTTGCATTTAAATTTGATATCTGTATGATCATGCCAGTACATCATTTTTTTGAAAGCACAACATGGCCATGTGTTCCTAAACTGCAAGGTAAGTTTGTATCATGAGTTGCCTTCCAACGTTTGTTCATCATCGGATCTGCCTTTTAATTATAGATTTGTTTAACATTTTTTTAGACATTAGATCGGGAATGCGTGGGGATATTGCATTGCATGATGATGTAAAACGGACGATTGCTGCACGGATAGAGGAGGTGAAAAAGCTAGACATGCAATGATGAACCCGTTTTCCGTGGGAAAACCACCAACGCATCCGTTTTCCGTTGATCATATACCCTTCATCAAGGTTCACACGGGCTTCCCAGGGCAGAGATGTGATCAATAGACAATTTCTGTTCTCCGTGACCATGCCCGTGCATCGGGAGTCCCAGGAAATTACACTTACAAGGTGGCTAGGAAGCATCCGGCTCTGGCGGAGTACATCCACATGACATGGATGTAGGTGTCGGCATTGTTCGTGTGTCTTGGTGAGATGGGCAGTAGTATTTTGCTCGTCGGTATTTGGACTTGTGATGGTTACCTTTTAAGTAACAAACTTTCTATCTTAGAATCAGGTTGCACGACATTGTAAAACCATCAGTTCCGTTTGTGACGCTTGGTTTAATCTACGGATGATCTTTCGACACTTTGAGTGTGATGTGTTTCAAGCAATTTTTTCAATCATTTACATTCGAATTTTAACACGTGCCTGGGCACGTGCACCCTACTAGTTTATATAAAAGTTCTCTCTATCCGAGACTGTATGCAAAAGTTATGAATTTGTGAAGCTTAACAGTTCATGGTGACTAGTTATTAGAAGCGGCGCAACTAGAGCCGATTAGAAGCGGCACGAATAGAACCGGTTAGGGTAAGTGTTATTGGAAGCAGCGCGAATAGAGCCAATTAGAATAACTAGCTATTAGAAGCCGCGCAGTTTGAGCCGCTTAGGATAACTCTTCGAAGCGGTAATACTGTAGTGTTGTCTACTCCACCGCTTCGAATGACTTAAACGAAGCAGGACATTTTAGACCGGTTCGTATGATCTGATTAGGATAGTTGTTTTTCCAATAGTGAGAGGTCATACCAGCTGTGTGTCACCTCAGCCTTGGTGTAGAAGACGTCATGAATCAGCGAGATCTACTGGTCAGCAGTCCTCTTTACCAGGGGCGGACCTACGTGGTATGCCATTGCCAAGGCCCTGTTTAGATGTTTCGCGAAATTTTTTTCGAGTATGTTCCCTCACATGCATGGCATATTAAATGTAGTCGAAAGAAATAACCCATTATATGGATGGAGTGTACTAATCGCGAGACGAATCTAATGAGCCTAGTTAGGTCGTGATTAGACAATAAATTGCTACATTAAACATGTGCTAATGATGGATTAATTAGACTCATTAGGTTCGTCTTGCGCTTTACTGACAAAATCCGTAATTAGTTTTGTAATTAGTCTATATTTAATACTTCAAATGTGTGCCCGACATACTCGAAAAAAAATTCGCGAAACATCTAAACAGGGCCAAGTATGCCTGGCATACCTAAAGATTTTGACGTAGGCACATTAATCATACAGCCTAGCTAAGCAATAGCGAGTTCCCAGACCTGTTGTTCAGCACCCACCGTACGTACTAGCTCGTGAAAAAGACTAGGCATCAATCTCAGCACCGTCGTCGCTGTCTCTGCCTCTTCAGGCTCCGAGCATCCGACCTCCGCTCTGCGATGGCATCAGTGGTGCATCTAAAGGGTGGGCCATGACATTCAGCCCAAAGAGCCATGAATTCTTTTTTCTTCTTAACAAAGTCTGATTCACCTCCCTCAACTATTACAAAAGTTCAATTTTGCTACTCCAACTATTAAACCAAATATATGACATCGCTGAACTCGTACAAAAGTCCAATTTTCCTCCTCCAACACTAGATGAAGGAAAGAAAAATGGCTCTTGGACCACCCTAGCTTCAAAGCATGGATTCGCCACTAGCTGGCATACCTTGCGTAAAATCATATCCTAGGTACATCACTGCCCTTTACTACCGGCTTTACAACGGGTACTGCTTTGATGGTACTAAATGCAAAACCATTAGTACTAAGCAGCTCAACCGGTATTAAATGTGCCATTTAGTATCGTCAGGTAACATCGGCCGATACTAAATCGTTTTACGCTAAAAATATAAAGGAAATATATTACGATCCCTCGGGAGTCAAAGTTGTGCGTCACGTGAATTTTTCACATGCAAAGTCATAAGTCACAAGTCACACAAATTTTTCACGAGTAAATGTGTGTGCACAGTGCATGGGACTCAAACCTGCGACCTCAAGCCTCGCGTAAGCCTCCCTTACCATTCCACTAACACGACACATGTGAGTGACAGAGATGCATTCCTTTTGAATTAACCCATGGATGATTATTTAGTACAGGGTCAAAACACCACCCACTACTAAATGTCACCCTTTAGTATCGGGTGGTGTTATTGGACACTACTAAATGGCCAAGATGCATTTGTATCATGTTAAAACACCAACCAACCCGATATTTGAAGGCTTTCAGGGCACTTACATGAAACCCGGTACTAAATTCAAACATTTGTATGGGCCCAAAGTGCACCTGGTACTAACACCATCCAAAGAAACGCATGTGAACACCTCCAAATGTCACCATGATTGTGTGTGACTTGAGAGGGTCTGGGATAATGTGTTTTAGGATATCACACGAGTTGCTTGTGATGGAAGAGTTGCGCCCAATGTATGCGAGGAGCGGCATTAGGATATGTGTGACCGCATAGTTGGACTGAGGGTGTGGTATAACATCTTCCATGAGATCAGATGGGTTGTTTGTAATGGAAGAGTTGGGCATGATGTGTGACAAGAAGATATTGTTAGGTTTAGTATCACATTGAATATTTATGGTTGGGTAGCAGAACATATAAATGGGACAGCTGTCAAGTTTTTTCTAGATTGAGTTAGGTCTGATGCCTTGATTGTTGTAGTCTTTGGTTAACCTTTGGCTAGTAGGGTCTGGTGGGTATGCGGCAGGGCTGGAAACTACCGCGTACTCTAACAATTTCGTGCAAGGTTTTACTTTGTAGCACTCTTGCCAAAGGATGGCAAGAAACATATAGGAAAGCAAGCAAGGAACGTGGGGGCTTGCAAAACTTTTTGCAACCCTTGCTAACAATCTAAATTTGAACCAAAATTATTGAGCCTAGCTAAATGTTGGTAAGGTTACTTTGGTCTCAAATCAAACATGTAACATTATACGTTGTGTGTATATATTCTGAACACAATTTTTATCAACAATGATGATTTTTCTCTCCTTTTTTGCAACCAACAAACAAGCGCGATTTTTCTCAATGGGTGTTCTATTCTCATCAAATAGTGACATCTCAGCAGTTGTGTTAATATGGCAATGAATAATATAGAGAGAGAGCTAGGATGAATTTTGTCACCATAAAACTCAGTATACATTGTTTCCAAGACATCTTGTGTGTCTTGAATGTAACCTTGAAACAACAAAATTGTGTATTGTGTGAAGCAACCATGAATCAAATGTTATCTTGCCTATGTGGTATTTTTAGGGCTGGAAATATGAAAATAGAGTCCAAATTATTTGACATTCATATCCGCTAAAACGTAAATATGGATATATGTATTTGTATTCAAATTAAAATGTGGTACTAAAATTGGTATATCCGAATTTGTTCATTGATTTTCTCTATCCGATTCCACATTCGTATTCGGCAATATTCGTCACTATCCGTATCCGACCACGTGAAACTGTTAGTTATCTCTATAAGACTATAACTAATGAAAAATAATACTTATTTAAATATTAATGATAATAGTGTACAACTAAATAATTCAAATGTTATTTCCATGATTAATAATTATAACATTAATTTTTATATTGCTGGTATTCTATCCATAAAACAATTTAATTTTATCTTAAATTTTAATCACCAATGTCATTAATTTTCATAATAAATATGTGGATATTAAGTTTAATTTTAAATACTCTAGTTTATTTATTTATTGGTGAAAATATTCTTATATATTTTTTATTATTTATTCATACATTTACATATTTGTAAAAATGCTCTAATTTTCATAATAAATATGTGGATATTAAGTTTAATTTTTATTACTTATTATATGATTAGCTACTGAAATAATTATAGATGAATGTGGTATTATTAATGAGCGATCATTGTCAATGGTTGTTATGTACTCATACTTTAGTCTTTACTTATATAATGATCTTCTTTTTCTAAAACTATCAATAAAAAATAGATTAATGTTGCCTATCAAATCGAGTAAATATCCAAATGTGTATTTTTCATTTAAGACATCCATTTTGTATTCGTATTCAAGAACATCTGAATCTATATTTGAGTTAAAATGTTGTAAAGCTATCCGAATCTGCTTCCATCCCTAGAATTTTTAGAAACATGAATATGAATGTCCATTGTGAATGGCCCCAAATATTAAATGGTTTTTAGTTTTGGTGAACAAATATGCTGAACAAATCGACATTATTGGTTTGTCATGAAGAATAATACTATTTTTATTCCATTATAGATGTTAGCATCACGATGTTTCGATAAAAATAGGACCAATCTCACTCGTCTAGATCTTCCTCTCCTTGCTTCTTTAGACACATGGGCCCGCAGCGCTTCTTTTCTCTCACCTAGGAATGAAGACAACTAACCAAGCAACGCATATGTTCCCGAATCACTAACCAAGCATGGTAGCTTTGAAGTCTCCACTCTCCAGCTTGCGATGGCTTTAGCTTGGTGATGAACCAATTCCTACGGACGGTAGTCCAAACGTCGAACCAATGCGACGCACGGCTTTATACAAAAAAACCGTCTGCAACAGGATGCCATGGAAATCTGATGATAGTGCAACAATCTTGTACAAGATGCTCTAGCAAACAGCTTCTTAGTTAAAACAAAAAAATAGTCTCCCCTGTAGAAGGAAAATAACATGATTTCATTCTAAAAAGGGCAAACGGTTGTAGATGGAAACGAGAATGGCCAGTAGGAAAAAGAAAGCCACAGGCATGTCATCATCAGTCATCTCAGAAGGAATTACCGAACCAGCGACGCACAAAGCACCCGAGTCAGCCAACCCATCAGGCAGGAGCTATCGCTTGTTTGTCGGATAGATGTATATGATGGTGAAAATGTAAAAGGGAGCCCAGGAACAACAGATGATAGCTAAGATCTCTTACGCACATAGCTAAACAGGTCTACTTTAAAACACAGACGACAATACTGCATCAACTAAGATCTCTTACGCACATAGCTAAACAGGTCTACTTTAAAACACAGGAGTTTAAGACACTTCAGGCATAAGACTCTATTACTTAGGGCACAGAAAATTCTTGCTACTAGTTGATAGCACTGGGAAAGAGCGGATAAAAGCTTGCGACCCCGGTACTATGCAGATACAGTTCTGAATTAGTCGTAAGCTCTCCTTTTGGCAGGTGGGGATCTTGACCGGTAACCAGGAGATCTGCAGCAGATACAAATGTGTTTTCGTCAGATAACAGAGCAGGCCCTCAAAATATTGCTAAAAGCATGCACAGATAGAATTTTGTGAGTAGGAGACTATATGGACAACATATTAGCATCAAAACTTTAACTTGCATTCAGCATTTCAAAATTTCAGGACAACGACTATTCATAAAAAGTAATATAACTACTACCTCTGTCATGAAATATGAGAGATTATGGCTATGCTACATGGACAAGCAAATACTTGTCCAGGTGCATAGCCATCGTCCATCATCTTTTAGAAGAGTGGAAGTAGGTAACAAAAAAATAGGAATTACACAAATAACAATAAAAATTAAGCGCACACACTGATCACTTAGCTAGATGATATAACACGAAAAACTATCCAAGTCTCTTAATAAAAACAGGTGACAGAGAGCTCCAGAGGTCCTGCTGCAGACATGACATGGACAACAGGGCAAGCATGTTCAATAGTGAAAAAAAAAAACAAGGGCATTACCTCCGATAGCGATCACGAACAGGAGTTCTGCTCCTGCCATACGAACCATATACAGGACTTGGGGGGCGACCATAGTCAGGGCTAGGCCGTGACCGGTACACTGGGCTTACGGAACGACGATATGTGCTATCCCCACGCCTATCATAGCCACCACCCCTTCTTGGGCTATCATGCCTGTCACTTCTTTCACTATCATCCCTAAAGGCATACTCAACAGAAATCACCCTGTCCAAAAGCGTGCTGCAGGAAAAAAAATAGAAGTGGATTTATAAGCATCACTATTGCATAGGAGCAGTATAAAAAGCAAAAAAAGCTTCCTTTTCAAAAGAAAAGGCGTTCACCAAAGATTTTTTTTGCAGGTGGTACACCAAAGATAACAAAATGCATTAAGAGCCTGTTTGGATGCAGTCCTGGATGTCATTTGCCTGGCTGTAATAAGCTTACCAGAAAGCTGCCTAGCTACTGTTTGGATGAGGTCATGCCAACGGCCAACTTACCTGATGCAGCAGCACACAGGCAGCAGCACACAGGCCTAGGGGTTAAAAAAACCAATTACCTGGCTCCAGCAGTTCAGGTTGCCTGTTCTAATCACAGATTAAAGCACTCTTTGCTGCTAGTGGCTACTTAATCAAGTCCAACGTTTAAAACAGTGTATGATTTATTTATTTTTCTTTTGTGTAAAATATTGCACATGAATATTGGAGAACTTATTTTCATAAATGTTTTTAGGAAATCTTATTAATCAAGAAAAAGAATAATGTAAATCATTAGTGTCCACTAATTATATATATATATAAAATATATATATATATATACATGTATATATGTATTAGAAACACATTAATGATGTGCTTTCTCCTGTTAGCATTCTCAGGCACATGCTTCCGACCAAAGAGACTTATCACCCAACTTGCCAGGCCATGCAGATTTCAACAAATTTACATAGCAGTTTTCACCAGGCAGGTTGCCCAGGTCTCCAATCAAACAAGCCTGACTACTATTAAATGGAATTAATGTATGGAACTCCTATACATAAAAATCAATGCCCGGTTTCAACAACTACTATTAATTTCTTATAAACTTCTCTTTACAGTTTATAGCAGAGATTCGTTCCCCAAATATCAAGCCAAATTTTGCTCAATTTATAACATAATAACAGTGAAAACTACTGCATATAAAGAACAACGCAAAGGGAAGGATGCTTACGTAGCATGAGTAGCTTCAAGAGCCTTTCTAGCCTCTTCCAATGTTTCAAACTGGACAAAAGCAAAGTTCCTCCTTATTCGAACAGTTGATATATTCCCAAATGGTGCAAAGTGCCTTTCAATATCACCGATTCTTGTGTTGATTGGGTCAAAGTTAATAACGAACAAAGTCTTTGTGGGTTTAGTGTTTGCTTCTGGTTTGTTGCCATCACGTCTAGTGGCTCGATCACCCTATTAAAAATAATAATAGCAAGACATTAGCTGGTCCATGCTTTAACACCAGGGATCAGGGTAGGGGGGGGTCACAAGAACATTAGAAGAGATTACCCGTGACCACTCCACTGAAAGTCTGCGTCTCCCAGGGCCAAAGGGATAGCCATCAAGAGCCCGTATGGCTTCATCACCATCACGCTCATCCTCAAAGTAAATAAAAGCAAATCCTACAAATGTAAACATTCAAGTCAGAAGGGTAGAAATTAAATAACCAATATCCCAACAATCACAGAGAAGAGATTCACTTATTTACAACAATAACCCAACACATCAGTATATCCAAACCTAAAAGAATTAGAAAGATACTGCACCTGCATAGTTTTTGATGGTATGAAGAGCACTAGAGTGGTAGATTCCATTCATGATGAGAGCTAAGCACGGAGTTGAACAACTTATATCCAAGTAAGAAATTATGACTGGAGACATTGAACATGCTTCGCCGTAAACAGAAATCTTGCTTATCAATACAGTACACATAGCACGTTGTCATGTTGATGATACTTCTAGTCGTGGCATGGCATGGCATGACAGTACTGATGGCATGGTACGAATCAGAGTCCCGCTAAACATGCTGGAGCAGTAGTAACGGTGTACAGCAGTGCACATGAACGGGTGGTTTCAAATGAAGGGAATGATGGCCGGGTGAGTGAATGGATGGAATTTCAGGAGTTGAGGAGGCCCGGGGGAGCTATGTTGGCCCTGGTAGTTCCTGCGCCACAGTAAACATTTAAACATCTGTGCCTACCATACACACAATGCAACTGCATTACCCTGCATGGGGCGAGGCATATGCGCAATTTTGTGCTCTATGAAGTAGATGTTACACAAGTACAGTACAGACGGGAAATATCAGAGGAGATTAACATCCTACTCACTTCAATTTCAATCCCAGTTCTTTAAAAAACATATTTGTCCAAGTTCTTGGCAGCAAAAAATATTGATCATGACATAATATGCCATCAAACATAAAAACATTATAACAGAAACGAAGTACTTCAGCAATATATAAACAGATTTAACTAAATCCATCAAGACTCGCTGGCAACTGCTGGTATAGCATTATCTAAGGATGAATTTCATCAGGAAATAATTTTAAAACAGGAATCTTCTCATTACCTCCCCTCTTATATTTCTTGGAGGGGAATTTTTCTTTTTCTTTTTTGTTCTATCTATTGAACCTCAAACATCAATCCTTTTGGAGAAGCACACAATAAGCCCATATCCAACTGAAATCGAAGATCGGGATGGGCAAACGGAACTGAAATCGAAGATCTGGGTGGGCAATCGGAGAGTTGAGGAAAAACGAGGGCAAGCACACCTGACTTCATGTCGATGCGGTCGATCCTGCCATAGCGGTGGAAGAGGTGGTCGAGCTCTGAGTGGCGGGTGTCATAGTCCAGGTTCCCCACGAACACCGGCCTCATCTTGGCCGTCGGCGAGTCGGCGACGGACAAATCCCCAGTAACTCAAAACCCTACAAACAAACTGAACAGGGAGCACGGGCGCGAACCGGATCAGTCCTGGGGCTGGGATGCCGTCAACGAGAGAGGGATTCGATGGGGAAGTCGGGAATCCTAGGGGAACAAGAGAGCAATACCTGCGTCGTCGTCGCCGCCGCGGGGACAAGAGGGACGAGAAGATGGAGAAGGCGGATTAGGGTTCGGGAGAGATGTGTACCTTCAATTCTCTTCTCTTCCTTTCGGCTATGTAGCCAGTTGGGTCGGTTGGGCTTTACCAGCAATCAGGATGGGCTGGATTTTATTTGCCTGACTACGCCCGTGTTTAGTTCGCGAAAATATTTTGTGAAAAGATTTCGGGTTTTGATTTTATCAATTTAGAAGTAGTAAATGTAGACGAAAAAGGTGAAAAGTTATATGGATAGGTTGGAAATCTCGAGACGAATCTAACGATGGTAATTAGAGGGCAATTAATCCATAATTAGCGGATGATTACTACTGTAACACTACTGTTGCAAATCATGGATTAAGTAGACTCATTAGATTCGTCTCGCGATTTACAGTCTATCCATATAACTTTTCACCTTTTTCGTTTACATTTAATACTTCATGCATCAAAGATTCTCCTTTGATGTGATGTATGAAAATATTTTGGGTGGGAACTAAACATGGCCTAGGGCTCGTTTGGAAAACGTCCATTTATTGCTGTTAGCCGATTTTCACCTTTGAACAGCCTGTTTTGTACCTCCGCCGTCTTGACGGCGGTTTCGCCTGACACGGCGGTGGATCCCACTTGTGAGGCTCATATTCTCTCTCTTATCTTCCTCTCTCTTCTTTTTTTCCCACTAGTAGGTTGGCACGTGCCACAGGCACGTGTTATAAAAATAACATAAATTTTAAAAAAATCTTAATTTTTTAAAATTATTCAATAGCATCTCATATTAAAAATTATATATTCATACATCGAAAGCTTGGGCCTCCGGCGGAAACAGAAGGAAATTTTTGTATAATTAAATCTTAAACAATCAGCAACATATATAAAAGAAATTATTCACGATACATGTACCCATGAGCAACTCGGCACCGCAGCCAGCTTTTTGATGATGGGGAGGCCGAGAAGGTTGCTCTCCTCGTCGCCGGTGTCGTGGAGCAACGACGCCACGCACTCGACGGCACCGGACATCGTCACAACGCGGAGCACGTTCCGCTTCTACCTGGCGAGCTTGGACACGACGAGCGTCGTGGCCACCCTTGCGCCGCGCTCGACGCCGACGCCCTTGCAAAGAAATATGAACTCTGAATAGATGATGAGAATGAAGGGAGAGATTGTGTGCTTTGAGAATAAGGAGGGGCGCCTTATATAAGGGGCAGGAGGGCTAAGGAGATGAACCTGGACGCCCACGACTATGGTAAGTAATCGATTCCCTGATTGACTCCCACAACTATGGTAAGTAATCAAGTTTTAAAAGGAAGGAGACACCCGATTGCGTAGATGTCATTCCTTTTTTTGAAAGGAAACCTTGACTGGTACACAACACATATATGGACGCTAGCCATCTACAAAAGAAAGAAGAGAATTCAAATTCCTTGATGCACACGGCCATATAAAGAAAGGAAAGCGGCGAATTTCAAAAGGAAGGTGTAGGCGCCCTGATTGCATAGGAAGGTGGAGGAAAGGAAAAGGGTGTTTTTTGGAAGGAAACCAGCGTATCTTTTTGCATACGAATACAACGAATAGAAAGGAAAGGAAAGCGGCGCCTTGAGTGCATTACCATACAAAGAACACGATCAAAAGGAAAGGAAGCCAGGCAAATTTACAAAGGAAGGTGAAGGAAAGGAAATGGGTGTTTTTTTTGGAAGGAAACCAGCGTATCTTTTTGCATACGGATACAGCAAATAGAAAGGAAAGGAAAGCGGCGCCTTGATTGCATTACCATACAAAGAACGCGATCAAAAGGAAAGGAAGGCAGGCGAATTTCCAAAGGAAGGTGGAGGAAAGGAAAGGGGCGTTTTTTTGGAAGGAAACCAGCGTATCTTTTTTTATACGAATACAACGAACAGAAAGGAAAGAAAAGCGGCGCCTTGATTGCATTACCATACAAAGAACGCGATCAAAAAGAAAGGAAGGCAGCGGGTATACAAAAATGCCAAGGTGAGAAAAAATAGGGGGGGGCGGGACGGCGCCGAGGCGCAAAAGAACGGGGGGTGACGACCAAACGCGTCTACCCCCCTGGTCGTTCGGGGCCACCTTTTGGCCCGATTTGTGGGTCCTTTGTGAGGGGTAGGGAGGTAGACTTTTGGGTGAGAAACCGTTTCAATTGTGACACTCTTTATAGTATAGACTAGTCATATTCCGTCGTCCATGAAGGCCGCCGTCATTCGGCTCGATTCGCTGCACCGGCTTTGGCAACGCCCATGTCGGTCCTGCCACGTCGCATCCCCGTCTGTGCCCCATTGCTCGTGCTCCGATCGCCGTCGCACCGAGGTTGCCGGTCGTCGCTCGGTGAGGGGGAGGAGCGCCTGGATCTCCGCATGCCGCCCACCCTTGCATGCTCGTGCTCTGGTCATCGCCGCCACGAGGTTGCCAGCCGCCGCCCCAAGGTCTTTGACCGCCGCTAGTTCTGCTGCCGCGTTGGCGGGTAGGGTGGCGCAAGGGTAGTCGCCGGCCGCCATCGTCCCACGTCGGCGGGTGAGGGTGGCGCAAGGGAGGGAGCAGGTCAGCAGGGCTGCGAGGGAGCCGGTCGGCGAGGCTAGGAGGACTGGAGAAGCTGGCATGGACGGAGAAGAACAAGTGGTGGGGGAAAATAGATGATAGAAGGGAGGATAGAAATTGGTGAAGATTAATCTAACATGTGGGGTCCACTGCTACATCAGCTGAAACCGTCGTCAAAACCGTTAAGGGGGGTAAAACCGACGATTTCAATAGTTAAAGGGCGTGGATATCTGGTTTTACGGTTCAGAGGAAAATCAACCAACAGCAATAGATGAGGGGGTCGAATGGACTTTTTCGGCTTTTGATGTATGAGGATTTTTCCTGTTCTGTGTCACTGGAGTGCTAGACCCACAGTCTAAATTGTTTGTCACCTTTTTTTCATTTTCATAGCGCCCACCGGAAATATTTCGGTAGAGCAGCTCTATCTAATAGTTGGAGTAGTTCTTTAAAAAATACAGCCGAGGCTTCCTTTAAGATGCAGGATTTTTAGAACACAAGAATTAAAAAAATGCAGGATTTGACTTTGTTGTCGATTGCAATCCTACAAAAATTTAGAATGCATAAACTTTTCAATAGAACGTTAGGATACAATATAGAAAAAATATATATATAGGAATTTGAGGAGAGAAATAGACACAAAGGAAAGTTTCGAAAGTTAGACCTCAACCTCATGTTAGATTTCCTCCAAGATTTCTATTGATTGAGCCCTTCCGTAGGAATTTGATAGGATTCTTGGATGTTCAATCCTTTATTGCAAAAGGGTAAATGGAAAATTTCCTACAAGGAATGAATTCATACAATATTCATCTACCAATGATTTGTTCCAAGGGAGGCCTAAGTTTTTACATCATGTTCTGCTTGAAAGGTGATCAGCGAGATAGAAATAAAAGTTCGCCAAACTTACGGGAAAAATCACAATGTCTATTATGACCTCTCCATCCACTCGAATTGATTCCCTTATGCCTTCAAATTGGGATAAAGACTGAAATCGCACTGAATAAGTTCCCCTAGATCCCTCACCTATATATACTATAAAGAGAGAAAGATTTGATGGTAATATATAAATCTTAGTCTTACACCTCCTACACCGTCGGATTTTATGATGATCGAATGCTCTAAATTAATCTAAAGAGTCCATGTTGATTGCATCTCTAATTTAAAACTCTTACACCTTTGAACCTACACTGTTGGTTTTTATGATGATCGAACAGTTTAGATTAATCTAAAGAGTTCATATTAAATACATCTCACATGGCCTTGGGCTGCTCCGATGTTAGACACAAAAACTCATCATAGCACAAACTGTCTTAGTCATACATTGGAAGTCTGATAGCTAAAAAATACCGAAAGTTATATAAGTTTTCCACGCGCATGGATGAAGTATATATTAAGCGGTCTTCAGTTCATTAATTCTCATACTGTATCAACTGATAGTTTAAAGCAATTTTATATGAAAGCATAAAGGAATAATACAAAAATATATATATCAGGATTAAGTGATGATAAAGGATAGCTAGCGTATCAATGGGCCATTTTGGCGCACATGCAGCCCAGCAATGCCGATGGCCCGGTCCGCCAACGGTCTTGTTTGTGTATAAGAAACCCGTCTCTCAAGTCAGAACGTTGCAGGATCCGTGTCTACTAGTAGAAAACAGAGCGCGGCCCCTTTAGTATAAGCAGTGTTGATTTCATGCTGGGTCCACATGCTTTTAAGTCTTCTTGTATGATACTAGCAGAAGGGCACGTGCCGCAGGCACGTGTTTTAGGGAAAAAAACTAATTTAGATGCGTAATTTACATGGACTCTTTAGATTAATTTGGAGCGTTCGATCATCTTAAAATCCGACGCTGCAAGCTCAAAGGTGGAGATGTAGTCGATATGTATTCTTTAGATTAAATTAGAGTGTTGGATCATCATAAAATCCGACGGTGTGGGATATAGATGACGACGGACGAAACGAAATTTTCGTCGTGCTTTATAGTATAGAATAGTAGGGATGCACGTGCCACAGGCACGTGTTAAAAAGAACACAGAATTAAAGACTCTGATTTTAAAAGAAATAAAGTATGCTATTTCTCCATTCAGCTCGAACTCACTCAAATATAAAGGACAGCTCATATGAAGTACACGAAGACTTGTTCTAAAACTTCTTTTGTAACTTTTGGCTTCGGGAGGCTTGAATCGTGGAATATACAATCATACAAGTACATTGGGGAATAACTATCAGGGATGCCTTTGAACTCTGGAATTGGTTTACTGGAGATTGTTTTGAGATGTTCCATTCGTGTGGCGAAGTCAAGTTGGCTTATCCCCGAAATAGGAAGGCGAGCTCGTTAGGATTCTGCAAGCCAACCGCGACATCTTTGCGTGGAAACCTGCAGATATGCCAAGAGTGCCAAGGAACCTGATCGATCACAGCCTTAACGTCGATCCCAAAGCTACACCCAAGAGGCAACGGTTGCAACGGTTCACAACCGACAAGCGAGAGACGATCAAGAAGGAGCTGGCGAAACTACTCGCCGCAAGATTCATCAAGGAAGTCTTCCACCCGACTGGTTGGCAAATCCAGTGTTGGTGAGAAAGAAGAACAACAACGAGTGGCGCATGTGCGTCGACTACACTCGTGCAGAAGTTCCGGAGTTTCCTTTGATACTTGTTGATTCAACAAAGTATACATCGGTCAAAATCCGAAGAGTAGATCACATGACTACTTTCCAAGATCCCTGAGTACTTAGATGTAACTAAGACCAGGCTGAACACTTGTAGAGGCCAGCTAGCCTTATAAAGCAACTACCCACAAGTGGTAATTTCAAATCTTTGAGTACTTATTTGACAGTACTACAGAGTCTACTCGGCAAGAAGAGTAGTGATTTCAAATCTTTGAGTACTTATTTGAAAGTACTACAGAGTCTACTCCATAATAAGAGTATTGTTTTCAAAATCTTTGAGTACTTATTTAAAAGTACTACAGAGTCTACTCCATAATAAGAGTAGTGATTTCAAAATCTTTGAGTACTTATTTGAAAGTACTACAGAGTCTACTCCACAAGGCGAGTAGTAACTTCAAACCTCTAAATACTTATTTGAAAGTACTACAGAGTCTACTCCACAAGGCGAGTAGTAACTTCAAATCTCTGAGTACTCATTTGAAAGTACTACATAGTCTACTCCACAAGGCGAGTAGTAACTTCAAATCTCTGAGTACTTATTTGAAAGTACTACAGAGTCTACTCCACAAGGCGAGTAGTGATTTCAAATCTCTGAGTACTTATTTGAAAGTACTCTAGAGTCTACTCCACAGTATGAGTAGTGATCTTCAAGTACCAGTTATCAAGTGCTTTGAAGTATAACTCGCCAAATGAGTACAACTTGCCGGGGGCTTCCTGAATACACTGCAAGAGTGGTTTGGATGACTTTTCGGGCGCCTCATGATCAATGGAATTCATCAATGTGTGGTCGCCTCAACCCGTTGCAAGTTATCAAGTCAAAGCTCGACTTCACATTGTGCCGCGGTACTGCCGCATCGCCAATATGCTTGTGATGAACTCAAACTAGTCGGAATCAACTCTGACTAAGTCTGCTTCATCGACAAACGGCAACAAACAAGCTAAGTTAATTATTTCAATTATTTTTTATTTTATTCTAACAAGATTGGTCAAGCGCCGAGTACTTTGTTTGGATGACTACTTTCTAGGCCGCACAGCGTGCTATCACATCTTCGCCAGCTTCCAAGCTCGGGGTCTGACGCTAAAATTACAACTCGGTTTGCCATCAGGCTTACCTAGTTGTCTTTCTCCAGCATATTTGAGTCGCCAAGTACCAATGATGGGGCTTCGACTACATTGGCACCTGACTCCTGTTTTTGGGGAGATCGCGGCATGACAAGCCAACCACGACCTCCTCTGTTTCGCTACTCTATTGATGGTGGCTATTTTGACTACATACTACTCGATGCATCCCTGCTGGCTCCTATGCTCGGGGCTGGGTACAAGAAAACCACTTGGATGAAGATCTCCAAGATGATTCACTGGACCCTTGAATTGATCATTCTGAATCGTTTCAAGGCTCGGGGGCTGATAGGCGATATACATCGACTGCTGATTTCATTTTTTCTGAAGACTGATGACTTAAATCAAGACCCTCGGCTTGATTCTTTGATTCAACCCAAGGCTCGGGGGCTACTTGATATCAAGTGCAATTTTTCCAAAATTGCACATTTCAAGAACAAGATGAAGATTCAAGATTCTGTGGACCCTCAACCTGATTCTTCGATTCAACTTAAGGCTCGGGGGCTACTCCATATGGAGTGCGATTCTTATCGCACACCATATAATATTTTGAAGACTACTGATTTAATCAGAATAAATGGGGCTTAAGCACCTCATGGCCTCGTGACAACCAAGACCTGTCCAAGACTGATAAAGAACTCGAAAAAGCACTCGATTGGCTTGGCAAGCACTCGGTTGATGATACTCGACGATGAAGCACTTGGGGGCTTGTTGGAGGTACGACCATGGGCCCACAGGGACACATGGATTCTCTCTAGACAGAGTCGTACCAGGCGTGAAAAACAAGAGTAGAGTACTGCAAGGACTCTCCTCGATATGGAAATTAGTCGTATGACTTGTAAACTACTCGGATTGCCTTGAAAAGCACTCTCCGAGTAGTAATTGGTTAGGATTCTACTCGAAACCAACCTTGTAACCCTGCCCGCCGTCCAAGATTGATCAAGAACTCGAAAAAGCACTCGATTGGCTTGGCAAGCACTCGGTTGATGATTCTCGACGATGAAGCGGTTGGAGGCTTGTTGGAGGTACGACCATGGGCCCACAGGGACACATGGATTCTCTCCAGACAGAGTCGTACCAGGCGTGAAGAACAAGAGTAGAGTACTGCAAGGACTCTTGTCGATATGGAAATTAGTCGTATGACTTGTAAACTACTCGGATTGCCTTGAAAAGCACTCTCCGAGTAGTAATTGGTTAGGATTCTACTCGAAACCAACCTTGTAATCCTGCCCGCCGCGAATATAAGGCTGGGCAGGGACCCTCTCAAGAGGAACCGAAGTCGTGAATGTTTTTTGTGGAAAGGTGTAATTTCATGCAAGGAGCTAATTCAAAGGAAACTTTGCTGGCCTTGTAAAAGGAAACTTTGCTGGCCGTGTATTTCATGCAAGGAGTACGTTGATAGGAAACTTTGCTGGCCGAGTAAAAGGAAACGTAGTTGGCCGTGTAAAATTACACATTTCAAGAACAAGATGAAGATTCAAGATTCTGTGGACCCTCAACCTGATTCTTCGATTCAACTTAAGGCTCGGGTGCTACTCCTTATGGAGTGCGATTCTTATCGCACACCATATAATATTTTGAAGACTACTGATTTAATCAGAATAAACGGGGCTTAAGCACCTCATGGCCTCGTGACAACCAAGACCTGTCCAAAACTGATCAAGAACTCGAAAAAGCACTCGATTGGCTTGGCAAGCACTCGGTTGGTGATACTCGACGATGAAGCGCTTGGGGGCTTGTTGGAGGTACGACCATGGGCCCACAGGGACACATGGATTCTCTCTAGACAGAGTCGTACCAGGCGTGAAGAACAAGAGTAGAGTACTGCAAGGACTCTTCTCGATATGGAAATTAGTCGTATGACTTGTAAACTACTCGGATTGCCTTGAAAAGCACTCTCCGAGTAGTAATTGGTTAGGATTCTACTCGAAACCAATCTTGTAACCCTGCCCGCCGTCCAAGACTGATCAAGAACTCGAAAAAGCACTCGATTGGCTTGACAAGCACTCGGTTGATGATACTCGACGATGAAGCGCTTGGGGCTTGTTGGAGGTACGACCATGGGCCCACAGGGACACATGGATTCTCTCCAGACAGAGTCGTACCAGACGTGAAGAACAAGAGTAGAGTACTGCAAGTACTCTTCTGGATATGGAAATTAGTCGTATGACTTGTAAACTACTCGGATTGCCTTAAAAACACTCTTCAAGTAGTAATTGGTTAGGATTCTACTCGAAACCAACCTTGTAACCCTGCCCGCCGTGAATATAAGGCTGGGCAAGGACCCTCTCAAGAGCAACCGAAGTCGTGAATGTTTTTTGTGGAAAGGTGTAATTTCATGCAAGGAGCTCATTCAAAGTAAACTTTGCTGGCCTTGTAAAAGGAAACTTTGCTGGCCGTGTATTTCATGCAAGGAGTACGTTGATAGGAAACTTTGCTGGCCGTGTAAAAGGAAACGTAGCTGGCCGTGTAAAATTGCACATTTCAAGAACAAGATGAAGATTCAAGATTCTGTGGACCCTCAACCTGATTCTTCGATTCAACTTAAGGCTCGGGGGCTACTCCATATGGAGTGCGATTCTTATCGCACACCATATAATATTTTGAAGACTACTGATTTAATCAGAATAAACGGGGCTTAAGCACCTCATGGCCTCGTGACAACCAAGACCTGTCCAAGACTGATCAAGAACTCGAAAAAGCACTCGATTGCCTTGGCAAGCACTCGGTTGATGATACTCGACGATGAAGCGCTTGGGGGCTTGTTGGAGGTACGACCATGGGCCCACAGGGACACATGGATTCTCTCCAGACAGAGTCGTACCAGGCGTGAAGAACAAGAGTAGAGTATTGCAAGGACTCTTCTCGGTATGGAAATTAGTCGTATGACTTGTAAGCTAC
Source organism: Urochloa ruziziensis (assembly GCA_015476505.1). Lineage (NCBI taxonomy): Eukaryota > Viridiplantae > Streptophyta > Magnoliopsida > Poales > Poaceae > Urochloa > Urochloa ruziziensis. Next base: position 43,728 of record WEIB01000317.1, read on the forward strand.
TCGGATTGCCTTGAAAAGCACTCTCCGAGTAGTAATTGGTTAGGATTCTACACGAAACCAACCTTGTAACCCTGCCCGCCGTGAATATAAGGCTGGGCAGGGACTCTCTCAAGAGGAACCGAAGTCGTGAATGTTTTTTGTGGAAAGGTGTAATTTCATGCAAGGAGCTCATTCAAAGTAAACTTTGCTGGTCTTGTAAAAGGAAACTTTGCTGGCCGTGTATTTCATGCAAGGAGTACGTTGATAGGAAACTTTGCTGGCCGTGTAAAAGGAAACGTAGCTGGCCGTGTAAAATTGCACATTTCAAGAACAAGATGAAGATTCAAGATTCTGTGGACCCTCAACCTGATTCTTCGATTCAACTTAAGGCTCGGGGGCTACTCCATATGGAGTGCGATTCTTATCGCACACCATATAATATTTTGAAGACTACTGATTTAATCAGAATAAATGGGGCTTAAGCACCTCATGGCCTCGTGACAACCAAGACCTGTCCAAGACTGATCAAGAACTCGAAAAAGCACTCGATTGGCTTGGCAAGCACTCGGTTGATGATACTCGACGATGAAGCGCTTGGGGGCTTGTTGGAGGTACGACCATGGGCCCACAGGGACACATGGATTCTCTCCAGACAGAGTCGTACCAGGCGTGAAGAACAAGAGTAGAGTATTGCAAGTACTCTTCTCGATATGGAAATTAGTCGTATGACTTGTAAGCTACTCGGATTGCCTTGAAAAGCACTCTCCGAGTAGTAATTGGTTAGGATTCTACACGAAACCAACCTTGTAACCCTGCCCGCCGTGAATATAAGGCTGGGCAGGGACTCTCTCAAGAGGAACCGAAGTCGTGAATGTTTTTTGTGGAAAGGTGTAATTTCATGCAAGGAGCTCATTCAAAGTAAACTGTGCTGGTCTTGTAAAAGGAAACTTTGCTGGCCGTGTATTTCATGCAAGGAGTACGTTGATAGGAAACTTTGCTGGCCGTGTAAAAGGAAACGTAGCTGGCCGTGTAAAATTGCACATTTCAAGAACAAGATGAAGATTCAAGATTCTGTGGACCCTCAACCTGATTCTTCGATTCAACTTAAGGCTCGGGGGCTACTCCATATGGAGTGCGATTCTTATCGCACACCATATAATATTTTGAAGACTACTGATTTAATCAGAATAAATGGGGCTTAAGCACCTCATGGCCTCGTGACAACCAAGACCTGTCCAAGACTTATCAAGAACTCAAAAAAGCACTCGATTGGCTTGGCAAGCACTCGGTTGATGATACTCGACGATGAAGCGCTTGGGGGCTTGTTGGAGGTACGACCATGGGCCCACAGGGACACATGGATTCTCTCCAGACAGAGTTGTACCAGGCGTAAAGAACAAGAGTAGAGTACTGCAAGGACTCTTCTCGATATGGAAATTAGTCGTATGACTTGTAAGCTACTCGGATTGTCTTGAAAAGCACTCTCCGAGTAGTAATTGGTTAGGATTCTACACGAAACCAACCTTGTAACCCTGCCCGCCGTGAATATAAGGCTGGGCAGGGACTCTCTCAAGAGGAACCGAAGTCGTGAATGTTTTTTGTGGAAAGGTGTAATTTCATGCAAGGAGCTCATTCAAAGTAAACTTTGCTGGCCTTGTAAAAGGAAACTTTGCTGGCCGTGTATTTCATGCAAGGAGTACGTTGATAGGAAACTTTGCTGGCCGTGTAAAAGGAAACATAGCTGGCCGTGTAAAATTGCACATTTCAAGAACAAGATGAAGATTCAAGATTCTGTGGACCCTCAACCTGATTCTTCGATTCAACTTAAGGCTCGGGGGCTACTCCATATGGAGTGCGATTCTTATCGCACACCATATAATATTTTGAAGACTACTGATTTAATCAGAATAAACGGGGCTTAAGCACCTCATGGCCTCGTGACAACCAAGACCTGTCCAAGACTGATCAAGAACTCGAAAAAGCACTCGATTGGCTTGGCAAGCACTCGGTTGATGATACTCGACGATGAAGCGCTTGGGGGCTTGTTGGAGGTACGACCATGGGCCCACAGGGACACATGGATTCTCTCCAGACAGAGTCGTACCAGGCGTGAAGAACAAGAGTAGAGTACTGCAAGGACTCTTCTCGATATGGAAATTAGTCGTATGACTTGTAAACTACTCGGATTGCCTTGAAAAGCACTCTCCGAGTAGTAATTGGTTAGGATTCTACTCGAAACTGAGGACCCGGTGTGTCCGAGGACCGATGGATGGTCGCTTCCTGGTGTGATAAGTGATTGACAACGTGGTGTGGATTGACGTTTCCCTTGGCTCAAGTATTGCAGGTGTAGAATGCGGCTTGGTTGCATTGGTGCAGGTGAAGAACAGGCGCGAAAGGTCTTAGCCATGGCGGCCTCCGAGGAGCGGAGAGACAAGTAGGCTTGGTTCGAGGGACCCGGTGGCCGGTGGATCAAGTGCGGTTCACATGCTGGCAAGAACGAGCAAGGGGACGTGGTTCCGGTGCGAGGTAGCGGCTCACAACCGAAGCTCATACGCGGACGAGAAGCCGGCGCAAGGTGGCGGCTGACAACCGAAGTTTGCGCGCGGGGTTTGGTGATTTGGCCACAAAATCATCGGTGGACGGTTTCCCTTGGTTTGGGCCTCAAAACCAAGGACCGAGGACTCGACGTGGCGAAGATAGGCCGCTGGGCTGATTGTATGTACTAGGCAGTGCCGAGTTGAGCAACTCGGCAGTGCCGAGTACATACACTCGACTGGGCCGGCCCAAAACTCGGCGTCGAGGAGCTTCGATCCGGAGGACACACGGCGTGACTGCAAGGCTTGCGTCGGATGGAAGCTAGCTTGCAGTGGAAGGTGCCCGAGCCGGAAAATATCTGAAGATCAAATGTCAGATTTGCCCCTGAGGGGTATGTATCACTTAGGGGTAGTTTAGTCTTTAGAGCACCACCACTTGGACTACTAATAGCCCCTTCCAGGGCTGGTGGCTGCCATCTCTCTAGTTATTTTTCATTTGGCTTGTTTAGTTTTTCCCTTCCCTTCATCCTCTCCACCTAGAACTACTTCGAATCTTTCTTAGTTTTGTATAGGTGAATTCATGGTTATGTGATGGAGTTTGTGCTGCTCATCTTTGTGCCATGATTTGATTTCCCGAGCTCCTTCTTCCTTTTCTATTTTCGTGGGTATTTTCGGAGCTATTTTTGGGGGATTTTCGTTCTTCTCTTTCTAGGGCGTTTTCTCTCGGATTTCTTTGGGGGATTCACGTATGAGTGCCTTGTGCCTCTTTTTCTGGTGATCCTTTGCCCCCAAGCGCCGAGAATCGCTTTGGATTTGAGATTTTCGGGATGAACTTGATGTCATGGTGTTCATCACGAGATCTGAGTTTCCGGGAGTTGTACTGAGTTAGAGGCCGAGATCTTTTGGGAAAACACTCCACTGGAGGTCTAGATCATCTGACCAAAATCTCGCCTCAAGAGCTCAAGCCGTTTGGGAGATCCATCCACGAGTTGACTTTGGGGCTGGGCTGTTTACATGTACTAGGCAGTGCCGAGTTTTGAAATCCGGCAGTGCCGAGTACATACACTCGAGGGCTGCATGTACTAGGCAGTGCCGAGTTTTGAAACCCGGCAGTGCCGAGTACATACACTCGAGAGCTACATGTACTAGGCAGTGCCGAGTTTGGTAACCCGGCAGTGCCGAGTACATACACCCAGTGACAGATTTGTCAAGTTTTTGGATCGAGGATTCTTTCTGTGTTTCCGCTGCATGTTTCTTGTTGCTAGGGTCAGTAGCATCTCAGTTGCTACGTGATCTTGGCAAGATTGTGTTACGAAGTCCGGAAGTGATTTTGGGGTGAAAGCCGGATTTGGAAAAGAAAGTTTTATCGGCTCCCATTCACTCCCCCCCTCTCTGGTCGCCGTTTCGGTCCTTCAATTGGTATCAGAGCCGGTTACGGGTCTTTGCGAGGCAAAGGAAAGTTGCTGTGGGATGTGACGAAAGATGAGAACTATGTCAATCCCACCAACTTAGATGCCCAGGATGCAAAGGATAGATTTGAGGCGAATGCCCGAGCTGTTGACTACTTGTTCCGTGCTTTGTCCGCCGAGGAGTTTGAGCGTGTTTTGGGCGAGGACCTAGCTAGCCAGATCTGGCAGAAGCTCAAGGTAGCCCACGGTGGTGATAGCCATGTCAAAGCTAGGCTTTTCTCGATGTACAGGAGAGAATATGAGAATTTCGATCATTTGCCTGGAGAGTCGGTTGATGCTTTGTTTCAGCGTTTCACGTCGATTGTCAACAACATGAAAGCCAACATTACCGTGCTCCCATACTCGGATCATGACCGAGCTATCAAGCTCCTGCAAGCACTTGATAGATCCGTGTGGGGTGCCAAGGTTGAGGCGATCATGGAGTCGGCAAACTATGAGACTCATTCTGTTGATGAGCTTTTCTCGAAGTTGAAGTCCTCTGAGGTTGACAGACAGTTGCTTGCCAAGGCTAAGAGTCCGACTGATCCCCATAGTCTGGCTCTAGTCGATGGCTCTGGATATGGACATACTAACTCTCCCAGACACTTTGCTTTGTCTTCTCTTGTGTCCCTTACAGATGAAGAATATGAGGTGCTGAGCGAGGAGGATCTCGCGTTGCTCACGAGGAGGTTCGAGCGGATGTACCAGAACCGCAAGGGTTCGAGGCGTGCGGGGAGTACGTGCTACAGATGCGGGAAGATGGGCCACTTCATCGCCGAGTGCCCCGAGGAGATCAAGAACGACTACAAGCGCAAGCACCGCCCGCGAGACGACCACAAGCACCGTCCCAAGGACGAGTACCGCTCCAAGCACAAGAACAAGGACGAGAGAAGATCCAAGAACAAGCACGGTGGACACAAGAAGCACAGATCTCGAGCGATGGTGGCTGATGTGAGCGACATCGACACAAGCTCCACCAACACGTCGTCAAGCTCAAGCAGTGAGGATGAGGACCGCGGCCACCGCAAGGAGAAGAAGAGCTTGAACCGCAACTTCAACGGCATCTCCTTCGCCGCCGTCGACTACTGCACCATGGCGCACGACTCCGTGAAGAGCAAGGACGACTCCGACTTCCGACTCCGAGGATGAGGTATTGACAGATCCCACCTCTTTGCGTCAGGAGATTGCTAGATTAGAGCAGTTGGTCGATAACCGTGATGATGTGCTTAGAAAGACCAACAAGTAAAAGAGGGAGTTTAGGTCTTTGCTAGGGGAGTCCAAGGATAGAGTGGCTGAGCTTGAGACCTTGCTTTCTGAGACTGGAAAGAAGGCTATGGAGTTTGAGTCTTTGCTTTGCGAGTCTAGGGAGAGAGCAGATAAGCTTGAGTCTGAGATTGCCATGTTGAAGGATGCTCCTCTTGTGTCTGATGAGGTTGAATGCTCGTTTTGTGATGTGCATATGGCTGATCTTGTTGTGCTTAAGGAGAAACACATGACTTGCTTGGATGAACTAGAGGGTGCTAGAGTTGAGCTTGCTGAGTTGAAGTCTAGGTCATCTTTGCTAGGTGCTTGTACTTCTTGTCCTGCTTTGCATGCTCAGTTGCTTGAATCACGCACCATGATTAGTTCACTTGAAGCACAACTTAAATCTCCCATTGCGAATTCATGTTCTGCTTGTGATGTTGTTGCATTGAAAAATGTTGAGTTAGAGCAGTGTGTGAATCGCTTGCAAGATGAGAATGATGAGCTGAGACAGTGTTTGGGTTGGTTGTCTGGTCGCGAGCCTCAGCTTAAGATGTTGATTGCTAGTTTTAAGAGAGCTGATGGTTGTGGCCTTGGTTCTGAGAAGGTTGGTGAGAGTAGTGGTGAGAGAGAGAGAGATCCAGAGAGCTCCACCGCAAACATTCCCACAAACCCACCAAAAGCCATTCTCAAGAACACCTTCACACCCAAACCAAACCACCTGCTAAACAAGCTTGACACCACTCCAGATCCTCCCAAGTTTCCACCTAAGACAGAGAACTTTCAGAGGAGAGTGACCTTTGTGAGGAGTGGGGTTTACCAGCCGAGAGAGAGGGCACAGCCGGAGAAACCCCAAAGCCAAAGCCAGTCCGCTTCCATTGTGAGCATTGTGGAAGGGATGGACACCTTGAGGAGTTCTGTTGGAGGAAGAAGAGGGAGGTGAGAAGAGAGAAGGAGGTGGGGAACAGGGACAGGTACTACTCTTCTCGTAGTGTGCCTGTGTCTCGTTCACCCTAGCCGAGAGGCGACGCCTTTGTGCGCACAGTTCCTGTGGTTGCCAGTCGTGGTGTTTCAGCTGTTCGTGAGTTTGCTAGGCGGCCTCCGTTTCGTGGTCAGTTTGGTTCAGGGAGGTTCGACCGTAGCTTTGAGGGTAGGAGAGAGTCTAGGCCACGTTTTCCCCCGCGTGGTGCTAGAGGTCCGATGGTGAGAGACGAGAGGGTTTCACGTGGTAGAGTTGATTTTGCTAACCCCTCTTTTGAGCAGATGGCCCGACACTGGTTTGACTCGTTTTGTGCTAACCCCAGTGTCGAGTCATTCGCTCATTCTCGTTCTCGGTTCTGATTGTGCAGGTGGGAGGCTTGGAGAACTTTTGGTTGATGGATTCTGGCTGTTCGAGACACATGACAGGTAATGGGAAGTGGTTCTCCAGTCTCACCCCGGTGGTGTCCAGGCAGTACATCACTTTCGGGGATAAGGGTAGAGGTAGAGTGTTGTCTGAGGGTGCTATTCAGGTGAGCGACAATTTCATGCTGAAGCGAGTTGCTCTTGTCAAGAATCTTGGTTTCAATTTGCTCTCAGTTTCTCAGCTTCTTGATGAGGGTTATGAGGTTCGTTTTAAGCATGGCGATTCGAAAATTCTTGATTCTCGAGGTGACCTTGTGTGTATGATCATTCCTGAGGGACAGATTTTTCGTGCTGATTTTTCTCGATCTTTTGGTCCTTCACGGTGTTTGATCGCTGGTACTTCTTCTGAGCTTTGGAAGTGGCATAGGAGATTGGGTCATGTGAGCTTTGATCTACTCACACGCTTGAGTGCTCTTGACCTTATCCGAGGATTGCCCAAGCTCAAGTTCGAGAAAGATTTGGTTTGTGCACCTTGTAGGCATGGAAAAATGGTTACTGCTTCTCACCCACCTTTGACAGATGTTATGACTGAGCGTCCAGGGGAGCTTTTGCACATGGACTTGGTTGGCCCCGCTCGCGTTCGTTCAGTCGGTGGAAAGTGGTATGTTCTTGTGGTTGTGGATGATTTTTCTTGGTATGCTTGGGTGTTCTTTCTGGCGTCGAAGGATGAGACTTTTGATTTTTAGTTTGAGATTGATTTTGAG